>JAVSBS010022347.1:23576-54676 GCA_033124195.1 Coracias cyanogaster | reverse complement strand
GGGGCTCCATACAGCTGCTTTCCACTTCCGGTTCATCCCTATGATGCGACAGGAGCCATCAGTGAAAAGAGCGTAGCAGGTCTCTTCTGCTGGTAGTTGGTTTACTGGGTGGTAAATGAATTCTTATCTCAAGCAGAAATACTTGTCAGCTATTGTTTGACTTTAACCAAAATGCCATAACTGGAAAGGAAAATTGTGATTCAGTCTTAAGCATCTACTCTTTCTCTGAGCTGTTCACTTCCTGTAGTAGCCCTGATTGTGAAGACTTACAGAATTAATGTGCACCTGTCTGAATTAGAAGACGTGGTACTGGCAATACCACTGCTGAGCGTTTCCACAAGCCTGTTGGAAAGTTCATTGATCTGCCTTATTTTTGTAGCACAGTTTTGTAGCCTTTCAGTTATTAAATCTACTTTAGAAACTTTACTTGTATAGAGACTTCCAACAGTAAAGTCAGTATCAAAGAATTAACTTCTTGCTGGTAAGGGGCAGATGTAGATGTTTAATTTCTGGTGTACATATGGACACATAGGACTAATAATTTAAATTATTTCCAAGTGAAGGAAACTGCCCGGAAGGTTTAGCTCTCAAGCAAATGAGGAACTACTGAGCTGTCCCTCTTGACTCATTATTGATGGCTCAAACAAAAGCACTATTGATATTCTGGGCATCAGCTGCTCGGGATTCTCCATGGGATTGGTGTGGAGAAAGTAGATGTAAAAACAAAACAGAAGGAGCTTTGGCTGCTTCATGTAAGCTTGTAGAGATCTGCACTCATCCCAGTACACACACTGGTGGACGAAGTTGGATCTCCGGGAGGACAGTTCTTGGGAAACTAAAATAAATGTGGAATCTCCTGGCTTGTTTAAAGCAGCTCATGTATTTATACTCTATCTAATAGTGGGATGTTGCTAAAATGCAGATGAATAATAGACAATGTAATCTTCTGGCTAATACTAGAAAAAACTTCCTGCTATACTATAGCTATAACTATATAAACTGAAGTTAGGAACTACTCTTTTAGTGATATTTAAAACTGTTCTTTTCTTGTAGTGGGGCAGTGGAGTGAATCCTTTTTGTTTCTCGTAGTGATATCAAGAAGCAAGTTAAGAAACCCAAACATAACTTTCTGACAGCTTATAAATGTGCTGTTGATACACTACTTTGATTAAAGTTCTTCAAGACAAAGCTTTTTAAATGATTTACTCAATTTTGTTATTCAGCTTAGTAATAAAATGTTGTATACTGACTTGGACAAGTCCTATATAGCACTCCACTTGGGAAATCTCATTTATTTGACACTGAACCCTTTATAGCTACTTTTTTAGTGGGATTGTTTTCCACTTGTTTGTACACTCAGCAGAGAGAGTTTTTTCAGTTATTTAGATTATACTGTGGTTATCTAGGCGTATAAATTCTTCTAAGGGCAGGTTTATTTCCTTTCTGTTCTGTTTCATCCCAGGTAAAAGTGATGGCATTCGGATTTCAGCGCTGATAAAAAGAGCTAGAACTATACATGAAAACATATCTCACACTTTAGCTGACTTTGTGAAAAATGTGAAATTTAAAGTCATCGGACACAACTGTAAGCAAATATTTTGACATGCAAGAAGATAGTTAAAAAATGGAAATTATGGGTTCAAAACAGTCCTTGGACAGCTGTTGTAGTCACTGTTTTAGGTGTGAGGGCTGCTGAGAAGTTTGCCTTGCCAGCCACTGTGGAACAGAAGTATGTGGACACCTGATAGAAATACCGCAGACTCCCAGCTTGGCTTCTTTCCCTTTCTGGGATCCTGTTTACTTTATGTAATTGCACCATTTTGAAAACATAATGCTTTGAAGTGCGCTTCTGAAGTCTCACTTAGCAGCAGCAATTTACGGTTCTGTCATGCTAAATTGTTGTTCTTATTTTTACTGTCACAAAACTGAAACCAAAGGCTGCTGGTTATTTTCCAAGCACAATTCTCAATTTCAGAATGAATTTTACTTTTTTTTTTTCTAACAACTGTGAACCTCATTATTGCCCATATACTCTTACGAAAAATGTAATTGTTGTCCTTATATCAGTCTCAGTTTTATGACTGTGTCTGATTCCTACTAATGGTTTTGTTTTAATGTGGTGAACTCCTTACTACAAGGATCCATAATCCTGTGTCAGCTTTATGGGACGAAAGAAACTAGCAAGAATTGGCCAAAATGAGAGAACATTTAGACAAACCAACGTTCTTTCTTGTACAATAAAATAGTAGAAAATCCAGTAGCAGACGTGTGGTGGCTGTACAGGAGTTAACTCATGAACTTTCCTCAAAACATACTATGGCAGGAAGGTGAACATAAGCTTCTTCATAGATTGAACACTGTCCAATGTAGCTTAAAGAGAGTCTAAAATTTTGGTTCCTATGAGTACATCTGAGCTTCTGTGGTTACTGGGTTACAAGCAGGTGAGCTGTTAGCTACACGCACTTCGTTTTCTCTCAAGGGAGGTAATGTCGGCTGTGAACTTCTAGGTGACTGTGGCAGTGCTCTCCAGTTGCCCTCTCTGTCCCGAACCCAAATACATTTAAAATTAAGTGCAGTTGCAAGTAGTAAGCAGTAGCATTTTTGCGCTTTCTGAGAGGAATGTGTGCTCTCCACGCTGCCTGCCTTGTTGGCTTCCAACTGGCGATTGTAACAAACCACAAATTGGGACTCGTGATTGTCTAATCAAAAAGCCTGTATTTGGTGGTGTGTGCTCAGCTTACATGAGCGTAGTTTATTGACCAGCTTTAACAGCAAGTGTAAACTGTGTCACTATGGAATTATTTCTAAGAAAATAGTGAAGAATTTTACAGGCTTCTTAGTAGATTGAGGATTTTCCTTACAGCTGTCTTTATTAATGTTCTTATCAGAGATGTCTATTTGCTGAAGACATTAGAAACTTGGTCCAACTAAACCATGTTATTTGTTTGCAGATTATATCTCTTCTGGCTGTTATTTGTGAAGAAATTGTGGAGGATTGTATCAAATGTGGTGGACTTTACTTCTTTGAATTCACAAGCTGCAGCGCCTTTCTTCTGAGCCTCCTGATCCTGTGTGTGTATTGCACTGATGTATATGAAACATTCGGGGAAGATAAAGTACAGAGAGTGGTAAGGAGATTATTTTTTAAACAAACCACTTATTGTAAGTACTTAATGACTACGATGGAGTTAAAAGGCTCTACAGAATGAATATTATTTTCTCCCTTATTTAAAGGGTAAAGTAGCCTATAGTTTAAAAAGTTGTCCACTTTGAGAGTCCCTTTTATATTGACAATTTTTCCAAAATTGTCATGTTGGTTACCTATAGGATTTTAGGACTTACATGAAAGTCTTTCACACGACTAATACTACTGCAAAGTCATCACATATATGTATGTATACAGAACACAGTTTACTGCCAGCACGATACTTGTGACTTGCCTGTCTACCCTATCTGTTTTCCTACTGAGCGTAGCCTACCTCCTTTTTGGTAAGAATCATACTTGTTACAGTTTATACTTTTGTATTTCAGAAGATGGAACAGTGACAAAAAGTTGCTCTGTAAAGTCAGTAAGAATATTATGAGTGTCCCTTCCTATTTGCCTTCCGAGCAAACGGTTGGGTTTTTTACATACAGGCACAGAGAAGGGAGTGTAGTAAGAGATTTGAACGAGCACGTTTACTTACAGGTTTCTGATTTCCCAAATGTTTTCCATAGGGAATAGCGCTAGCGTGGCTGATCTGAGCTTGATTGTGAAAAAGTTAGCTGAAATGAACAAAATACTTAAAGAAGACAAAACCAGGGAAGTATGTAATTGAGATTCTTTTAAATAGTTGGTAATTTTCAATGTTGCTTGGAATGTAGTTGTAAAATACGTTTTCTGAAGCTTCCATTAGCATCACAGTTTCAGAGCATAAATTCACTGGCAGACTAACTCAGCTGCTGTTACGATGCTTGTTCCTTTTCAAGTACTACATCTACAATTCTGTAACACTCGTATTTTGTATTTGCAGAATTTTTGGGCCGTGCTAGCCATAGGCGCCTGTTTTCTGTTAGCATCAATAGCGTTTGTTGCGACCAGCTCTGGGTCTTCTGTTGAAAAAGCTGCATGTGTAAGTCTTAAAATGGCATTATTTGCTTTGTATTTACCTTGTATGGTAATTTCTCAGTCCTCTAAACTTCATTCAATTTGCAGGGAAGAAACTGGGCAAGGAACAGAACTCAGTATATTGCAGTGTTGCAGGAGGAATTAGCTATTTCAGACCTTCTAGAAACTTACCATGGGAAATACAAAGAGCAGGCGTTCCTCGGGATTGCTGGAAAGCTCTGCATGCAGTCGCAGCTCCCCAGCATCTGCAGCTTGCTTCTGGGTTCCTCAGACTTCACCGCCTTGGCTCTGTATTATTCCTTGGCATCTGCCACTGCTTCAACGTTGCCACCTTTCACAGCTTCCCCACTTCTCTGATACCCTGTCTCTGGAATGACTACGTTTTTTCCTCAACTGTCCTTTCATAAGGCTAGCCCCTCACGAAGTCAGCAGGAAACAATCTCTTTTGCCAGGCGTTACAAAGCATGTGTAGAGAATGCTGACTTGCAAAGGCCACAACAGGAGCAGCAGTTTCCTCGATGACAGAAATAGTTAGAAGAGCAACAGTGTGGATGTCTCCCAGGGAACACGGACAAGGCTTGGGGCAAGGTCATAAAGAGGCTTTGGGATACTGGGAGTGTCGTCATGCCCCACTCATTTGGCACTTCTTTTGAATCACTTAGAATTGTGAAGACGTGAGTTTAAAAGATCAAAGTTTGATTTGGTCTTGGATGGGAAAAAATGAGTTAGAGAAGAAAGCAAAATGATCCTGTTCCACAGGCAGCACGAGCTATTAGAGAGACACAGTTTTGTGTAGTCACCTTCTGTGATGTTCGCATATGCAGACCTAATGGTTTGAGCTGAAAGTTTTTCAGGTTCTTTTCTGGAGCTGGAAAACCAAAAATTATTGTGATTTTAAGACAATCAGATATCTTTGGGGCAAACCAGTTATGTAAAATTTTGGTAGAAAAATTTAGAAGTATTTAGAATTTAGAATAAGGCATGTGTTTCCTTGTTTGAAAGAAGCTGCTAAAAACAACCTTCTCCTTACCACTATCTTACCATGAATAATAATGGAATGTCATTAACAAAACGCCATTTCATCCCCCCTTGCTGATCCTGTAAAGACTTGCTTAGGCTCCACAGATCTTGGTTCACACCTTTTAGGTGTTACTCTTCTTCACTTATTCCCTTTAATTGGCAGTCCTCTGTTGGATAAATACTCTGCCATACCACTGATGCCATGCTTCTTTAATAACTAATTTTTGCAATAAAATTAATATACTACTTTTACTATTAAGGGCTGTTTAGAACATATTATAAGGTGCCCGGTTGATTAAGAGAATGAGATTTCTGATCTGTTTCTAATTTAAATTGAACTACCGATTTAAGGACTGTAATCTTAATATATAAGCATTATTAATGTATGTAAATAGTCCAGCAAATCTCTCCAAACAATGTTAGAATACTGCTAATGTTTGTACATTGTGAAATTATCTACTCCTTTCACTTTCGCAGGCATTTGGATTTCTTGCAAGTGTTGCATATTTAGCTGAAGTTATTACAGAGTATTTTTACAGTAAGAAACAAAACATTGATGGACGTTCTGAAAATACTGGCAACACTCAGAGTGCTACCGAAAATCAGCCGTTGAATAAACAAAGCTAACTTTCTGGAATTATATCATTATTTTTTTTTTAAATGGAGCAAAGCAAAAAGAACTTTCAGTGCACTGTAAGGTAACAACTTCTGTCTCTTCTTTCTAATCAATTTTTTATGCATTGCACATCACAAATTTGTATAGATCTTTAGGTCGAGTGATGGCATCTTGAGCATCATGTTGTAAGGTAACCGGTCCCGCGTAATAAGTAGTCCTGCCACTTGTCCAGGTGACGTACACCAAAAAAACTTGTGTCTAAATAGAATGACTTAAGGACAAGAGATTTTGACAGAGGTGGCTAATAAAGGTTAGTGTGTGATGCATAAATTCTGAGCTATGTGCTAAAGATATTTTCTGTGTAAATGGACCAGGTACTTCTGTTACAAATTATAAATTAGTACAGAAGAATTAATTTTGGTATTACTGGTCAAACAGTGAATGTAAAAGGGATGTCTGATTGGAGCCTTCCAGCGATGCTTGTCCTTATATAAGGGTTTTTCTTCTGTTTTTTCTATTCATATATCTCCGTTCCGTCTGTGGAGATCAGTTTAACGGAACAATGAGCGTAGGGGGTTTATTGGGAGGGTCATGTAATCGTTTATTAAGGAGACGGTTTTGCACCCCATTATCATCAAAGTTTGGACTTGTATGCCGGAATCTTTTCTGAGATTGTTTTGAAAGCTATAGAAGTTGCAGGAAGAAACTTGAAAAGCCAGCTGTGAAAATATGGATAAGTATTTCCACAAAGTAAGCCCAAAAGTAGCAATCTGAACATCAACGGGGAAAACATTCCAGCACGTCAGTGCTGTCCTGGGGAACATTACTTGCAGGGCTAATACCACGTGCAGCTTGTTTATGCATAGTTAATGCTTAATTTCGCCAGAATGGTTATGGACCCCATCATTTTCTTTATTATAAATATTGGCACCAGCTTGAAAGTTCTTGCTACTGACTAGCTCAGTTGGTAAACAGGTAAATAAGCACTTGTGCTCTTGATTTCTCTTCAAAGCAACAGGCTGTAGGACTCAAGAAACACTACCGATGCAACACGTATCAGACAAATGATGGATGTATCAGACCAGATGTTGATGGCTGTAAAAAAAAAAAAAAAAAGGTGCTGAAAAGGCATTTTTCAGATGTCTGAGGTAGAAGCAAGACTGCTTAGACCTCGTTTAAGAGGAAAGCCTGCAAAAGCAGAGCAAATTGCTGTAAGCCAGGAGATGTCCCAAAATACCAAAGCAAATGAAAAAAAGCTGACTTTATGCAAAAACAATTCTTGTGTGAGCACTCATGACATTGGCTGTGTCTTCCAAGCATTAACTCCATTTCATCAATACCCTAGTCTGACGGATTTATAGTCCTGTGAGTTTGTGGCGTTCTCTCTCTAAGCTCGAAGACTCAAGCCTAACAGTACACTTCGCTTGGAGGATGCAAAATTTTGTCAGCTGGTGTAAAGCATCAAGTTTAAGCTATAGCTTCATTTCAGAACCATGCATAGAAGACTTAACTTTCCTTCAAAGAATTTCCTGCTTTGTGAAGAAGAAATGCTCTTTGGACTGGCTTTTTTTTCCTGCTATTTATTAGTGTGCGCTTGCATTAAAACCTAATCTCAGTCTAGGTGTACAGAGCTTGCTGTGGCTGTCTCTGAAAACTGGGTAGCAATGTTTTCTTTACTAGCAACGTTAGTGGTGATATGAAACTTGCCATATCTCTGCTATGATTTGTAATCTCTTGCTTGACTTTTTGTTTGTTTTTTATTGCCTAGAACTCTACTGAATTTGTTTTCAAAAATGTCTGTAGTCTCTAAATCTTGATCTATAATGAAAAGCTGTAAATATAGTGTAGGACTAACAACATGCTGCTGATATTTATTGAGCAATGCAGCACCATGACAGGACTTTTACCTTGAGGTAATTTTTCGTGTAATTTTTTTCCCCTTGAAGATACATGAATAGAGTTCTAGGTTTTGTTTGCTTTTTCTTTAGGCTTTTCCACACCTAAGGGCTTTGTTATTGGTGTCTGTTCCTGAATTGGAGATACTGGTACTATAAAAGCAATCTGTAAAGTCATCTCTCTGCCTTGGACTCCCTATCTACCATACCTACTGCTGATACTTCACAGAGAAACTACAGAGCAAGTCACTTTTATGAAAAGGTCCCATAAGGAGGTGGTGTCAGAAGCTCTCTGACTGAGATCTCCTGACTCCCGTGATCTGACTGTTAGGCCTTTTGAAACAAATACCGTCAGCCTTTGCAGAATGGTTTGATGGATTGTCTAACCGCGTGTATGCTGGCATCCCTGGCATATTTGGGATTTGAGGGGTTTTTAGTTTTCATTTTAGCTGTTCCAAGCAGGTAGTTTATATCCATTCTCTCACCAGCTGACTGAGAGAATGGCATTGGAGCTGGATTAAATAAGTGATTTTGCAGGAGCTCTGTGTGTGTGGCTGGACATCTCTTACCCGTCCCGTGCTCTGCCAGCAAGGCTTGTTTCCTAGCCTGCTGCTGATGAAACCGGCCTACTTTATTGAAACCATTTCAATTGCTTACACTAAGGTGGCTGATTTTGAATGAAATGGATTAGGGTTTGTTCAGGAGAGTGGTGGGAGCTCTGGCAGAAGCGCTGTTACAAGAAACTGTCTTAAATTTCTTTTGTTTGCAAAGTAACCATCTCTGTACAATCTTAACTAGTAGTAAAACCTGTGGAAAGAAGCACCTGGGCCCGTACGTCTGCCTGGGGATTATCTTCTCCCGTCTTCACCACAGGGTTGCGAGCCTGTTCCGACACATTAAAACCTTTTCCCTTTTCCAGTTGAGCCAATCCAGAAATATTTAAAGGCTCTGCACCCGCTTTCAGCCCTTCTTTACAGTGCCTGGGGAATCAGTGCAGAGGATTTTTCTGGACGTACGAGGACTTCTTAACTGGCTGGACTGTGCATTTCTCCACTGAAAAATCTGCACCTCATTGTGTAGATCGTGAATGTTAGTTCTTGTGTGGTGTTTAGCCCACGTTAAAATCACAATGCCCCTGGTGCCCTTTGGGTTCTAACTATGTGAAGGAATTATGCCGTACTGTTTGCGCTCCGTGCTTAAAAATAGCAGGGCAGGCTTGTGGTCTGTTACAACTGAGCTCTGCATTTGCACCCTCCAACCTGAAGCAGCAGTGAGCTCTATCTCACACGATTCTCAGCTCTGCACAAGATGTTTTTGCATAATGGCCATCATGGTAATCCTTGTTCAAATTTGTGCAATAAAAATACCAAGCTTTCTACACTGAAGGGAAATAAATGCTTTGTGAAGTTTTCAAAAGATTATATAAAATTGTAACGAAACAAGATGCTGATAGTGCCTTTAAGATGGAAATTCATCTTTGTTTTAGTCTATTGCTGTAAACAGAAACAGTTCTCTAGACGTTAAATTTTATGCTGTTCAGAACTCTCTATCACTTTTAATACCTTTGAGAATTTAAGTGACTTTTAATTATTATTAAATGAGGATGATAATACAGTGGATTTATATGTAAGAAAATGTTTTACACAGTTTTGTTGCCAGTGTTGCCTTGAATTTCCATTTAAATAATTTTGAAATGTTTAAATATTTTTTCCATTCTAAACCTGTGGTCTTTTTTAATATGCTATGCTTTATTGGTCTTCAGAATTTTCTAAAATACTTTCTAATTTTTAAAAATAAAATACTACTAAAGAACTTAAGCGTTTCTTATTTCTGCTGCTATCATTTGGTGTCGCCATGTAGTTCTCCCAGAGCCAGCCACAGGAAATAACATTGTTCTTGTCCATTGTTCCTGGTTTGGCGGAAGGAGCTTGCATTGTTTGCCTGTTACCGAGGAAGAGGTTGGAACTTAGAAAGCTGGATATTCTCACCGTAAGTGTCCAGAAAGAAAAGGTTTGATGAGGTCGGTGTTGCCTCTCATGACAGGCTCCAACCACAGTACTTTGCAGTAGCCCTGACACCTACCCTGGTCTATAGGTTACTGTGAGAAGCATAATTCAAGTTTCGATTCGTTGGAGCTGAAAAAAATAAAGCGTTGGACTTGTTGAAGGAGCGCAAACTAGCAAAAGGCGTTAAGAGCAAATAATTTTTGGGGGGTGTAAAAAAATGCAGGTGACTGAGTTACTTGTTTGAGGGGGAGCTGCTGGAGCTTTTAAAAATGTTTGTCTCATTGTCAGTGGTAGGAGGTGAGGAACAGTGAACAAACCTGCGTGCTCACTGGCAAGGGTAGGGTTTTGTCGAAAACCGAACTTGCTATGCCATGGTGTATTTTCGCTTACAACGCTAAAGGTGAAATTGGCTCTTTGGGCATAACCATAAGTATACAGATGGAAAAAAAAGTCTCTTGCATCAGGGCAGAACACAGGCTGGCAGACAGCGGCTTTCCCTTTGCGAGTGCACAGGCGTCACCCGGTCGCTACTGTCTGTGCGTCTGTTCCATGCACACGTGTTTCCTCGCATCTGGGGGGGCTTCCTCTGCACAGGCAGGAGCACAACCAACCGCTGGCTTGATCGTGCAGCCTCCTTGTGCTGTCTGCAGGAGCCGAGGAAGGTTAACCACCACCGTTTTGGGCTCGACTCCTCTTTGGGTGCAGAAGAGCTATTCGGTGCTTGCTGAAGGAAGGACAGGACTGGTCTTTGCAGTCTGTTCATGCTGTCCAGATGGTGCCGTTGTCTGCACGGGACTCTGCTGAGAAGCTGCGGCAGGGAAGTTTGCCCACAAGAGGGCCAAGAGGATGCTGTGGTTGAAGGGATTTGGTTGGGAGGACTTTGAGCCCTCATCCCACCTGTATTCTCAGTGGACTGGAAGCCCCCTTGTGAGTGTGGATATAAACTGAACTGTGCATTTTAGTGATACTGTTTCCCATGATTTGCATATTTCTCAAAATGTAACCTGAAGATTTTTTAATAATGTAATCATGTCAGTATTGTCTCAAGGAGCTTCTTCACCTAAACAGTTTGAAAGGGGTTTTACTTCTATTCCTTTTGTTTTGTAACCTGTCAAGAGATGTTTTTTAAAATTCATTTTTATGACAAAGTCAGGTTTCAGCTGCATGGCGACATCTGTAGCTACAAGCCTGTACAGTGGCTTTGAAGATTTCTGTGGTCTATACTATGCTCTGGTTTTCAATCAAAGCTCACGGGTGGAACAACAAAGGAATGGGGAGTACCTGAGCATTTCCTGGACTCTTGGAAAGTTAAATGAGAGAAGCTTATTATCGAAAAATGCATATTATGCATGCTGGGAAAAAAAAATCTGGGCCCACACACAGAAACATTGGCAGCAAATGGAGCAGTAAAGCATGCCAGGCAGGGCTTCTCGCAATTCCGGTCCTCTCCACGCACCCCAGCAAAACTTGCTTCGACCAGCCCCCCAGGTCATGCGCACTCATTCAGTTTGTTTGTTACAACCTATTATCTCTTGGCTGAATATTAGAACCGGTCTGGGAAAATAAGTCAGACTTGGCTGTTTTGAAGTCCTGAGGTTGGAGTCAGGACTTCACAAGGCCGTGACAGCATAAGCACAGTCTTCTGGAATGTGATTCATGCCAAAGGAGGAACAGCAAATAGCCAGTCAGGTGTACGGCACTAGATGTGCTCCATGAAAGCATGGAAGATTCGGGAGTGCTAAGTTTGGGGTGTACTTCAGAACTCTTTTTTTAGTCCTCACTTGGGCTTAATGAAAGTGTAATATTGTAAGATAAAAGCATGACAAGCTTTTTATTAGCGTATGCCCTACCCTTGCTTAGAGAATAGTGGAAAGTTGCTCAAAATCATGCAAGTCTGTCTGCACTCTTTTTTTCACCGCTTCCTTTGCACCAGCTGTCACTCTTCCAAAAACAGACATTATTCTGAAATCCCTCTTTATGTTGAGCTGTAGGTAGGGAAGGATCAGTTACTTAATCGATCTGTGGTCTCTGCACACCACTAACTAAAGCTGTGGAGCTGGTGTGAGCAACAAGGTGTCCTCAGAAAGGAGGAGAGAGTCTCACAACTTCTGGTTTTGTTAGCATCCATTTTCACTCTGCTTTGTTTGAAAGGCTGCAGATCACTAGTTACTGATACTCACATTGCTAAAGCCTTGCTTCTCATTCCTGTCCCTCAAATCTAAACGAAACCTCCCTATCAGTGAAATTCGTAACAACAGGAGCACCAAAGCTCTGCCTGCTGGTTTCTCAAACCAGCTGGGACAAAGTGGCGACGAAGGCCTGTCTGAGGGGGTACAACACAACTCTGGAAACATCTGTCTTCTTAACAAAAGCCTGTCAGTTTTCTGCCTCTTAGTCCTCTTACTCAGAAAGGACTGTTTTATGAATGAACAACTGTTGTCCTCGATTCGATACCGGTTTTTAATTGTAAATGCTTGTTACTGGCAATTGTGCCTCGCTTGAGGGTAACAGGGGCATAATGATTCAGCTTTCACGCATCACAAACTGCTGAGCATGAGGCAGTAACGGAGGGCTTTGCTGCCTCCATCGCTTAACAGCTACAGCTGCAGCGTCGTGCTCTTGTTTGGCTGGGGTTCACGATAAAGCGGGATGCGGATCATTAGTTTTGTGTTAAGCGTGATTTACAGGTGTAGCAATAACAGTAGCCTGTGCTAGATGGACAAAGCGCTTCCAATTTGAAAGGAGCTTTCATTCCAGCAGAGCGGTGATGTTTTACACCACCACGCGCACCGGGCCACCTCGTACAACCCCCAGGAAGGTCAGTCAGATAAAGTGATGTTAGTGCAGTTGTGTGTGCTGGCAGGGCCGTACCGGGGGAGAGGGGGACATCGTAGCCTACCATCACAACTGTTTAGCAGCCGTAACACAAAGAAGCTGCAAGTGGCTGCTTTTGGGCAGCTACAGGTGGTAACTCCTAGCCTGGTCTCTAGTGCATTAGCTCTGCTAAGTGCTGGAGTGACGAGGCGCGCGCTGCCCCAGCTCCTCATGGGCAGGTAGAAGGAGTATCTCCTAAGCCCTACCCTGAGATGGTCCTGCTGGGAGACCAAGCTCCCCCAGTAGGTGCCAGAGGAAGAGGCACATCTGGAAGGTGAGTCCGAGGGGAAGGGTGACTTGCACTGTTGACTCACTGCTGTATTCACTCTTGCCCTGCTCTTTCTTCATTGAATAGTCCAGGGGTAATGGCTGGGTATTAAGACTAGTCTCATGCAAATAGCCTCCAAGAAACACTGCGCTTTTCCCTGGAAGAATGGTACTTACTCTCTTTGGGCTGTAAAAGTGGGTGCAGGATGAGTGCTGGCTCTAATTTCCTAGTCTGTCCTTGGCTGCCTAAGGGTTAGGTGCCTCAAAGCCTACTTTTGCTACAATTACTCCTATGCCAAGGTGGCTGCTTGGCTGCTGTTGCTCCTCCTGCGCAAGTGCAAACACGTATGAAAAGAAGAAATGGTTCAGACATAATTTAGCAATGACTCTGCTCGTTGCTCGGGGAGGTTCACCCCTGCAGCGAGACATGCCCCAGCACTCTGCTGGGCCTACCAGGCGTCCACACTACCACACCAGCTCCACTTCAGAAGCTGCCTATCTTCTTCTTGTCTTTCTGGTAGCCCCTTCATGAGCCAGAGAAACAGGCAGGTGTTTCCTTCAGCAACACACATTCCTTTTTTCTACACATGCAAAGCACCGAACACTCAGTCTGTTCCTTTTCTTCTGTGCCAGCAGAGTCCCTCTTTCCCCAGGCGCGTGGTTGGCTGTGCAGGTGCTCGTGCACCTTTGCGCGGTCCCAGCCTGTGGGCACGCGTCCCCAGAGCCACAGGCCAGAGGAGGCTCTGAAGGGGATGTACGTGGCACTGCCTCTGTGCACAAGGCAGGGCTGAAATAAGTTTTAGGGCCAGAAAGAGTAACCTGAGGACTTTGTAGCACCAAGTGTCGGTACCAGGACACCTGGGTCGTTCTGTGGTACTTCACAGCACGGGCTGAATTTCCTGTCACAGTGAGGAGGGCAGGACTGCTGCTCTTTTGCTAATTCTTCAGAGGTTGCAGTTTACGCCTATTAAATGTTTGCTTTGTGCAGTGCTGCTGTTCTAGCTCTAAAGAGCATTATGTGAAACCTACAGCATCTTGGGCATTTTGAATGTAACTCTGTTAAAGTCAGAATCCACAAAGTGTATTTTAACTGATGGCATTTTATCTATGGCCTAATCCTTTCTTCTGCTTGCAAAGCTCTTGCATTCATGGCTGACGAGTGTTCTGAAGGACGTACTCTGCCCAAACACAAGTCTCACCGGAGAGCTGGTTCGCACTTACCCAGTGACAAAACTGCTCTTGAAAATATTTCTCTTATATGCCTTTCTGCAAAGCTAGAGTTCAGCACTGTGCAAAAAAACCCAGGTGCTGGAGCTTGTAGCATGTTCAAGAAGTAAATGAAAACATGAACCTGAGGAATAGCACTGTCGTGAGCTACTCACCCAGGAAATGTTGGGTAGTGCTGCTACTCTGCAGCGGCCTCTTGATTTTAGCTTCTGCATCCGCACTTTATTCTCTAGCCGTGCCCACCTTATTCTCCCCCCCCCCAAAAAAAAAGAGTCTCTCTCAGCCTTCTTGTCGCGACATACTGCTGTCCCCTGAGCACCTAACAAGCAGCCACCGTATCACGCCTTTGGCTTCTCCGCACTGGCTTCTTCGAGCCAAGCTTTTACAGCACTAAGCTAGACCACTGCAAAGGGTTTTGGTATCTAAATTCGGTGTCCATGTAAAACTGAAAGCTTGTCTTGCCAGCCACCACACCCCCGAGGCAGGAAACTCTTGTGGTGCTGCAGTGCATTTTTGTCCTTTTTTTTTTTTCCCCCTAACTTTCAAGCTTCCTACTTGCATGAAGTGCTGCTTCTGGGCTTAGCTTCAGTGTCACTCCCAGAGCAGCTCAGGAGAAGTTTGGCAAAGGGTAAAAAGCAGACCGATTATTTTGGTGTTGCCAGGTGTCCCAAAGCGGAGAGGCTGGTCCAGGCAGGTGGTAAGAGCTTGTTTGATATTTACTAAGTTGGCAAGTCATTAACCCAGTAAACTAGTGGAGATACGAGATAATAAGAGGATAAAGCTACTTGACCAGTTGTTTATAAATATGGGTTTGATAGTGTTTTGTTTTTAATGCAAACTCCCGGATGCTGGGAAGGCTCTGTGTACTGCTCAGTCCGAACAACGGCACATCCTTACCAGCAACCAGGGTGCTGAGCCAGAGGACCATCAGAGTCTGCTGGGTTCTGGGCTCCAGGACAGGCAGAATAGAAACAACCTCTGGAGTGGCCAGCTGTGGGGATTCAGGGACAACTTTGGGGTTTTTTTTCTGGGGCTCCTACCTCTTGTCCTCCATTTACAGTGTGTATTCTGACACTCCCCAGAGAGAAAGTCGCTGCTCTAGGAGAGGAAGGAAAAAATGGAGCAAGACAACACTCTTGTTTCTCAAAGCCGTTACATCATGCAAATAGTGAACGTAGTTTATTTCTAAAACAGCTGGAATCCTGTATTTGACAAAGTTGCAGACAGATGGAGCTTTCAGCACTAGGTTGACACTGAAGGAAATTTAAAACACTTTTGCTGGCAGAGCTACGGCAGTGAGGTGCCAAAGCCCCTGCCAGACAGAGCCGGCAAAAGGGATTAAAGTGCCAAAAGGGAAGTGCCAAAAGGGATTAAAGCTTGTAGGAACGTGCCTACTATCTATCTGAGGTGATATCACAGGACGTGAAGGAGAAATAAAGCACTTCTTTTTCCAGAGAGGCCAGAGGGCCTTTGAGGCATGCTCAATTCACATGGTTAAAAAGAAGAAAAGTGACCCATTTCTGACCAAACGCAAAATGTCATCTGAAGGTATAAGGCAGAAAGGCAGACCAAAGTTGGGACATTGTAAAGAAACAAAAAATAGTCGATATGAAATTAATAACATTATAACTGTCTGTTAGGTAGCTGTATTTGAATAATCCTCTATCTTAATGTCACAGCAGTTAATCCTGGAGCGAGTATATGCATCTTCCTCCACAAACAGAAGACTTCTCTGCCTTCAGATTGTTTCCTGCTCTGCGCTGCTGTAAATAAGGCACTTACAGAAACAAAGAAACTCTGCACTGTGTGGAGGGGAACTTCTACCTTTCCAGGTTACCTGCTCAGTTATTTTCATTCATTTACTCAAAAATTTGGAGACTTTAGCAGTTGGCCAATTTGTCTTGTCAAAGAGTTAAAAAAAAAAAATCAAAGTAAAGATAAATATTAGAATGAGAGAAAAAAAATGAAGTGGCAACAATGTATGATGACCTGCCATTAGGCACAACAAGAATTTTCTGAGAGGACCATTAGATTGCAGTATTGACACCGAATTTCAGACAAATAGAAAAATGCACAGCAGGCCAGAAAATGCCCGCTCCAGATTGGACCTCGTAAACTGTTTAAATCCTACTTTTTGCAGAAACGTGTTGCACCATCATGCAGTTGTCCTGACAGAGGAGACCCACTTACAAGTTCTACTTCACAACTAGACGTGAAAGGGGAAGCCCCAAGGAGGACAGACCTGTGCTTCCCTTTTTCCTGAAAAGAATTTCCAGCTCACCAAAGATGGACTGTAAAAGGGGAGGAAGACAGAGGTGCCGAGAAGGCATTGTCTCAGCCTCAAAGTTACACAGAACTTTGTGTCACTACCAAGCTGGACAAAACTCAACTGTTCTGCCTGTCCAGGCTCTGGGCAGAGTCTCCAAAATCATGGATCCCAGCAGAGGCAGAAGAAGGGACAAACTGCGTGTAAAAGAGAGAAAAAAGCACATTGCTCCGTTCACAATAGGCTTGCCATAGACACTGTTCGACTCCAAAGAGAGTAATTTATAGGAAATGCACAGAAATTTTCTACAGAACGGGTCTCACAAATATGCACTTTACAAATGAATATTTGTGAAAAGGGAAAAACCAGATCCCACAAAACATTAAACATTCCTGGGTGTGTATATTTCTGTATTTGGCAGATGGAAGTTTTAAAGAATAATCTTTGATTGGTAATAACCTGTAAAAATTCACGGAGAAGAAAAACCTGATTTCATCATATACTGCTGGGGCGAGGAGGGAGTGTTTACAGTGACGTTTTCAAGCTGGAGTTCATCATTTTTGATGCTGGCTGAGCTGATGTTAGAAAAAGTCCACAGTTCTGATTGAAAGAGGTAACAAAGACTTGGGTCAGCTTATCCAGGCACAAATCAGTTCATAACAGTTCCTTCATTAAACGAATCATCCTTGGAAGTTAAGAATCAGGTAGGAGTTTGCAGGATTTCCCTTCTGTAAACAGATGGAGGAAATCAGAAGCAATTTTTCCATCCCTTTGAAAGGAGAATCAAATGACCCTCCAGATGAGTTTTAAATGCACTTATTGCAAATAGCTGAAAATGGCCATAGCCCAGCTTGTGTGACAGAAGTTGTCTTTCTCTGTAAAGCTCATAAAAAGCAGGTTCTTCATTATAAACTCTGGGGGCGCGGGAGTGGGAACAACTTTGGTTCAAAACATTGGTTTGCATAGGTGCTCAAGTAGATCTTCAAAAGCCACCGGCTGCCCAGGCTAGTAACAAAATACCTGTGCTCTCTCCTCAGCCGTGGGTGCTCCTCTTTGGTATCTTGTAAGGCAGACATCTTGCAGAGGTGAAGGATTCATACAGAGGCACCTTTGAAAAGGAAGACAGTGTCACTTGTATCGCCACAAACAAATTCATTTACTTGATGAAGGAGCACGCAGGAAACCTTCTTTTGGTAAGGGATAGGAGAGGGAGAAGACAAAGCACTGATACATTCACTTGCTAGACGCAAGGTATTTTGCTCTTGTAGTTAGTTGTTAACAGCTCTCAGTAGCTGTGATATGTCTGCGTTGACAGAAAATATGCAATTATTGCTTTGTGAGTAATTTTGAGTAACAAGGAACAGGATGTTAATAAATCCCTCCAGGTAGACACCGTCTTGTGGCAGAAAATATAAATATTAATTTGGGGAAGCATTTTGACAGTTAGCACGATACTTACTTGTTGACTGTGTGATGCACGAAACCTTGTAGGATGACCATATGCTTAAAACACAAAGGATTGTAGCCAGGAACCCAAAAGTCTGGATGAGAAAAACAAACCAACCACAAAACCAGAACAATCAATGACACACACTCTGTGAACGTATGGACATTCTTGTGTACCCAGCTACATATTTTACAATGTTAACAGACCCAAGAAGTTATTACTTTACTCCATTCTATTAAAAAAAAAAAAGTTCCATAGTATAATAGCAGCTTATGTCTTGTCAAAGCAGTGACTGAAAGTCACACACAAGGGTGGAGAAAAAGCTGGACAGCAGCATCGAGTCTGACCTTCTAGACTTCACACTCGGATTCTGCAACAAAGACTTTTTTTAACACCTCTGGTTACCGCTCTTGTACTGCTTCATTCAAACAAGTCTTTCCCTGCTATCCGCCGAATAAAGTCAGGTAAGTCTTCTAGTCTGTTTGCATCATCAGGACTAAGTTTCTGAAAGTAATTCTTTACGCTGGAGTTGTATATCACATCCTGCTGCTGTGAAAACACTATTCAGCCAACAGAGGTAGAGACTGTCTTCCCAGTAAGTCAGCCTAGGACCCCAGTGGATTTTAGCTCAGGAGAAACTGTCTTGAACAGGGCTCTGTTCAGGAGCAGGAGGCATCGAAAGCCAAAGACTGGGGTGAAATCCTTTAGGTAACTTTTAGCTGCTACAACATCCATTTGCCAAAACTGAATTGTCTTAATTCTTCCCCTAAACACACTAGTTCCTATGAGTAAAAGCAGGAGCCTTTGGTTTCAACTCTCTGACGGGACCAATACCCACTTCAGTGGTGAGTCTGGAGTCTCACAACAAAATATATTTGTTGGCATTGTCTACAGAACATGAAATGAGCTAGAAGGTAGTTCAACCAATGAAGGCGCAAGCAAGACACGTCTGTAAGAAAATAAAAGTACAAGTAATAGATTTCCAGTGCCCTACTTAATATATTTTGCAAGTAAAAAGTGTCAAGACTAATAACAACAGTCTTACCGCTCCAGCCACAAGTCCAGTCAAATTGTAACTCTTGGATGCTGCTACAATTGATGCAATAAGAAGCAGAACTGTACCAATTAAATAATGAAGAAACTCCTGTAAAGACAAGCACAGCCTGCATCAGAAGGGAAATTTATCAGGAAAGCATTTTGGTATGCCACAGAATGAAAACAAGTTCACAGAGGCTACTAAAACCCAGAGGACAAAACATCAGTCAAAAGAAAAAAAAAAAATTAAAAAGCAAAAAAAAAAAAGAATAAAGAGGAAAAAAAGGTTTTAAAAAACCTCTCCCGAGTGCATTTTGTACTATACTTGACTTCCTGTTCAAAAAAAAGGAGAGGGGACCTATCCTTCAGGTCTACTAATGTCACTGGAATAAGATCTGCTTACTGGGTATGGATGCAATCCTTTCATTTCAACATGGTGTGTTATTGAAGGTGAAACACCCATCTTTATTGCACCGAGTATGAACCGTCCTTAAACAGGCAGTGCTGGAGGAAGGCAGAAGCCTCAAGGGCGTACTTCTCCAGCCTATATGAAATGGCAACGAAGAGCAGCGAAAGGCCATTACTAACAACTTACATCTACCGAGACTGGGAGCGGGAGCGAGGCCAGGAAAAGCACAGCTACACAAACATTCATAACCAACAGCCAGGCTCCTAGGTCTGTAAGGGTGGCTGCAGCTGTCCTGCCGTAAAACATGATGCCATGGGGTTTTTCTGAGAGGGCACACAGGCAGCACATTCGAACTCTTCTCTGCTGTGATGAGTATCAGTCCAGGAGTCAGTTTTTCCTTGTTATAAGCAGGGGTTATCTGTGGATTTAGACTTTGAATCCTGGCAAAGCTTATGGCAACTAATATACGTTTGAAAACTAAACCTGGGTTGTTTCTTTTGCGTGGCATGGTGTGCAGGAGGGTATCTGCTTACTTTATTTTCATTGCACGACCAACATGAGACAAGCGAATACCATGTATAAGGGAGAGGAGAGATTCAATCTCAAACCAAAGGAAAGAGAATATAGTCCCAAAAGGAAACTGTTCAAGGATGTCCCAAAGAGAAATAGTTTATCGTATCATACCAGTTTCCCTCTGCTCAGGTGTTTAGAAACAGCTGAGGAGGGTCTTTGCAATAAAGTAGGCTCTGGGGCTGCCACTGACTTTTCTCATCTGTAACCTTGCTTCAGGTAATCAAGATCTCAACTCCTGCTTTCCATAGAATAAATTGTTTTGGTAAGGAGGCTTCTCTGCCTAGCCCATGACGCAGCAGGCCAATGAGGCATGCCGTTGCCTACTTAGAGACACCAAATAGAGCAGTGCTACACAGGCCATTACTTCAGAGGAATCTGAGGGATGGGCAAAGGTGCAAAAGAAATCAAAGGCTAAATTAGGTGGAGAAGCAAGCCCTGGCAGGGCTAGGAGAGTGCTCCTCTGGAGAAACGCTTCCCAGCTTTAAAAGCTGTCAGTTCTGCACAACTCCTTGAATCGCTGCAGCTTTACCGAGCAGCCACAAACTGCAGTGCCTTAACACACTAGTCACTTTGGAACATCTAGGAAAGATTAAACACACAACAGAAAACAAAAGCAGCCTATGCAGAGGTCAGAATGGCGTAGCCCTGTTACAGCAATGTACACATTAAATGCTGCACTGCAAAACTGCCATTTATTAGCTTATTTCAATCCCTGCACATGTGTTATTTTTAGATAAAGTACTTTCTAGCGACAGATAGTGATACATCTGGAAAAATGAAAAGGGGAACAAATCTAACCATATTCTTCAGCTAAAAAGAAAAATAAAATTATCCTCTCTGGTTAGAAGTGGATGGATGGACAAACCGTTACCTTAGATCTCTAAACTACCTGCCTAGCTTCAGTAAAACACCACACAACCACTTCTTGGATTTCAAAGTTCCTCTGCATCTCTCCAGGTGGCTTTCCCCATCCCTTTGGTCCTTCCTCTCTGGAACAAACATGTCACTATGCACAAGGGAGACATGTTCTAAGAGGTGATTAAAATCTGTCATCCCACACTAGGATGCAGGACTCTTCTGTTAGTTGACCTGACCCAAAGCTACTGAGGAAGTTTAGGTCTTGCATTGTCTGTGCTGCCTATTAGAGATGGATGTGCAGGGGAAATGTGGGAATGAGGCAGGAACATCCTACAGGATATCCCAGGAATGGCCAGGCTATGGCAATAAGGTTGAGGGTCCTGCTTCTTGCTATTATTTCAGTTACCTAAAACCATACAAAAAAGAGACACATTTGACTTAAATAGCACTCGTAAGACTTTATTTTGGGACAGGATGCAGTACATGAGTTCTAATGTTGTAATTTGTTACTCTAGCAGTACCCTAGCTGTTATAAATGACCTGAGCTAGGACCCATCTGCTGAAGGCTTGACAATCAGTAGCTTCTTTTCAGTTGTCTCAGAATAACACCATTGCCTTCACTAGAGTAAATCTGGACTTATATCTGTGTAAAGGAGGGCAGGATCAGATCCTAGTCAGCTAAAAAACTTACAATAACAGCATCTGCTGAACGGAATACTAATAACAAAGGCAGCAAAAGGATTTGTATACAAGGCAAAAAGAGTTACGTGAAAGACAGCCTATGATTGTGTGACAGCACAAGAAAAGGGACTAATAAAGACATCAACCTGCAAGAGAGGCAAGGAACCCAGAGCATGTAACAGGCTTACCGCAAGTGGCCAGCTAACACAAGTGAGCTTCCTGTAGATTTTGAAAATGTGAATAATGTAGAAGAACAAAATCATAACCAAATCGCACATGGTGACAATCTGAAAGTAGCTGTACGCGCTGTAATCTGTCCATGACGAATTATTTACACTGATGAATCCAACCAGCAGTGAGATCTGAAAGACAAAAAGCACATTAAAGATTTTTTACAGTGGTGCTTAGAGGGCTATGGAGATTACTTTAAACAACAAAATGGCACTTAGAGACAGAACGCAAATATCTAATGTAAATTCGATGGTTTCAACAAAATGGAGGATAAAGTAACAAGCACAGTAATAATGTTTCAAAATCTGCTGTTAAATGAGCTAAAGCAACCATTAAGAGTGGGGAAAAAGCCAACTGCTAGAACAGAAGCAGCAGTTTCAGCCTGAGGAATCCAGTCAGAAGTCTCTATATACAATACAAGAGGTCTCAAATGAAAAGAGGCACTGAATGCCTCCAGTTGCACCAAGGACTGAAGCCTCTAAAGACCATAAACTTTCAGAAGGAAATCACTGAAAGCTGTAAAAATGAAGGTGTCCATGAACACATGTCCCTTTACTTCCATGTAGGAAGATTTCTCAGATGCAAAGTCAGAGGACCTGGCTACAAATGAGCTAACAGTTTTACCCTTCCTTTTCTACCACCTACAGTACAGGAGTATTAGCAGACTATGAAGTAGTATCATAGCAAATAATATAAACATTTGGAGGAATTGATTAAACCACCCCACCCCCAATACAATTGTTATAAAGCTTTAATATGTTAACATTGTCACATAAAACTCTAAAGCATTATTGTACAACAACTTTCAGTTGTAGGTTTGCAAAGGACAAAGTCTATTTTATGTTTTTTAACCTAAACCTACTTGTTTATTTTACTAATCTTGCCGCTTCTACCAGCCTGGCTAGCCTGGGTGATAAAAATAAATCTACTGAGGACATACCCAAGTACTTTGTTATTACAGACTTTGACAATGAATGCTTTCAGTCAAGTTTTAGTTCCTCAGTCCCTGTAAGTTTTAGTTCATCAGTCAGCCAGGAGCAGTGATGATTCACTTTTTAAGTGTTTATCCAAGACAGAAAAAACAAATCATCTGAGGAAGCCAGCACTTCAAGACTGCACCATCCTTTCCTACACACTCATCTTCCAAACTCCTAACCAACTGCATCCATTATCAGAATAATCTTAAAATCAAAAGAGAGGGGAGGGGAAACCCAACCAACTCCCAAACAGCATACCTTAGATTATCCCTGCTATAATTTCAACTGAGTTTCATCTGCTCAGTTCTAAGAGCACAGGCTAAACATAAAGGGCAACCAAAAGCTGTATATACACATAAGAACTTCACAAGAAATTGACACCTTGGCCAAACCTCATCCAAGCACCACATCAATGTCATGACAGTGAATCACCTCATAAAGGTGGCTCCAAAGAGAAAAGTCAATGCTTCGGGATTCTTTCCTGCACAAGTAGCTAAGCTATTGTTAGATCTGGTCCAGCTCCATTAGTTTTACTGTGGCAGCCCAAGTAGCTGATACTAGCATTCTAAGTAAAGCTCAGCGCAAGCCAGTTACAGGCTTCTGCACTAGTGAAAGACGACATGTCCTCCCCCCTTTAAAAAAATACAGGGTAGGGAAGACAGGACTTTGAGGTGCAGGGCTAGATCATGATCAATGTTTCTCACGAATGGAGGTTACATTGTGCCTTTGAAAATGCGTTCGATTTCTCAGTCCTTCTCTCCCCAAGAATGTTCCTGCCCTCTGTTTTGGGCATGTATCATCATAGCAGTATCCTGCTTCTGTCTGTACCACGCCTGTTCTCCGAGTCGTACATCCTAGCCACCGGGGAATCCTAAATGCACAAAGTCTTGCATTTTGTGCATCGCAGAGCTCTATGAGATGCCACATTTCTTAGAAGACAACAAAGCAATACTCTCTGCAATTCAGTATTTACAGGCTTCTGTCCCAGTTCTTCAATTCTGAGGTAATTCTAATGAAGTTTTGTCCAATCTCTGTCTGCACACAGCAGGTCTACATTAAGCTGTGGTTTCATGTGGTTTTAGCTGTTGAGTAACTTAATAAACTGGAGAACAGCAGGTCATTTACCCTATAATCTAGGAGAACACTTGAAGTGATGCAAGACAGCTATTATTTTCATGAGAAAATTAAACTAAATTTAATGAAATTTCATTCTATAGGAAGACTCAACACGAAGTCACAGCAAGCATTGAATCTTGCTCTTGGATAAAGGTGGGATGAGGACAAAACTCCTCCAACCAGCAAAGGCTAAAAATGATCTCCTTTATTCAGGTATCTTTACAATAATCCGTTCTTAGTTTCAATTCCTTTCAAGAAGGAGCACTAATTCACAGGAATATTAAATCTGTTCGTTGGCTCATTTCATGCTTGAACCATTAAGTTTATCAACTTTTTTGCTGTGTACAAAGGATAAGAAGCACAGGATCCTCGAAGTACAACACCCATTCTAATAAGAAGCACTGGTAAAAAAACCCCTTAGTTTAAACCAGACCTAGATCTTTCAACTTCATGGAAGCAGAAAGGTATTTTTTCTTTTCAGTTACAAGGTATAAAAAATTTAGAATAAAGAAGAGTGTGAGTCATCCAAGGATGAGGTAAGAAAATTAATCTGAGGTGTTATACTCTTCAGAAATAGGAAGATACAAGGTACGGATCAGTCAGGGAAGAATCTGCTCAGCTCCTCAGAACAGGGTAGAAACATGGATTTGAAGAAGCATGTGTACTTCACGATTAAAACAATTCCAAAAGCAATTAGTAAGGATTCTCCCTTCCTTGACTTTAGATACGCCTCAGCAAACACACAGGAAGAAATCACTGAGTGGCAAGCAGTTTCTTTCAAAGATTTCCTTTCTTAGCATAAATGTGGCAACGTGAGATTTACATGCAATTTCTAGAGAGGACTCTGACTGGAGACACATGATGCTATTTCACAGGACAGGTGCAAAGGAGACTAACAACAAATTTGTATAAAGCTGTACCATGTTTGCCACACTATATTGCCTGCATGGCTAGCAGGTACAGACAAAGTTTAAAACTCACCCATTGAAAAAGAATGGTAACAAACCTAGGAAATAGAGCCACATAATATAAATTGTCCTTTAAAAGTGACAAATACCAAAGTTCCTTCACCAGATACTGGTTGACCATGATATACTGGGTGATGACTACACTTTCCCCCCTCTTTGAACTCCTGTTTCCAGAGAACTTGAAATTGAGTAAGAAAATGATTAATACGTATCTGACTGGGATGCAGTTAAACATTCATCTTAGAAGTCAATTTTTGGCACAGAGAGAGAAATGAATGGCAAATCACTAAAATGATCAAATGTTATGAGTTCTCTGTGCATCTCTGCTCAGAGGACCAGGTTGATACTTCTTGGAAATAAAAACTAGAGGCACAAAAAAATTAGCACATTTCCACTTCAATATATTATTTCACAGACGGTCAGAGCAGCAGACATGTAAACCAGCAAGCCAGTCAGACCAGAAGTACAGGTCAGCCTCATGAGAAGATTTTAATGTACTTCACAAAATACATCCAGGCTTCAGACCTGCGTAGAGAAGGGGTGAGGGGCACGTTGCAGGACATTACTATCTAAGTGTTTTCTGGTTTCTGAAAAGCAAAACAAAGAACATATGCATCAGTCAACACCAAGGAAGGATTTTTTGATTTAAATAAAATGTCATAGTTACTGTTTCACAGCAGTTCACCAGCTTAAACTAATCCACCTGACTTTCCACGGGACCAGATATTTCAAGTGAGTCATGAAGCATGTTTAGAAACACTAGTATATATCAGGAACTATCTCACAGTGAAGCCAGTGTGAGCTAAAGGCAGTCAGCAATTGTCAGGAGGCACTCAACACCTTACCAGATAGAACAGACATCATAAAAGAAAGATGGTAAGAGTCCGCATTCTCTTCTCTATTTTGAGCTGGAGATGAGTCAAGCACATCCTCTGCTATGTGCCTGTGGAACATGTTGGCTCTTGAATAGCAGACATAAGGTCCTGGGCCTAAACTCCATTCTGATTTGAACTGAGCACAGCTCTACCAAAAATGTAACATAATTTGCTCTTTCCTGATACGGTCTTCTGTCAAAAGCCAACCCATGACCCCTGAAAAAGGGTGAAGAAGCACAGATCTTCCAAGGATGTCAAGGGGAGATAGGATATGGGCTGGGAGATCTGATCTTCACAAACAATGGCCAGGTGTTACGCTCCCGCTGCCTTCAAATGATGAGGGCAAGCCTCAAGACCCTTTTTTTCCCCTGTGCTGTGACACTGCTCAATGTGCCAGGCATGGGCCAGGCCAACCAGCCACACCCAGGGCTGTGGAGTGAGAGAGGGGCTGCAGCAGCACCAGGTGTCCCAGCCATGCAGGAAATGTAAGGTGTGATCCAGTTACGTGTCTTGTGCTCACAGCAAGGATCGCTGAAGTAGAGAATGGTTGAGGTTAGAAGCGGCCTCCGGAGTTCATCTTGCCCAACTTCCCTACTCAAATAGGGACACCTGGAGCTGGTTGCCCAGGACTGTGTCCAGCTAGGTTTTGAATATCTCCAAAGATGCAGACTCCACAACCTCTCTAGGCAACTTTGTCAGTGTTCAACTACCCTCATGGTGAAAAAATAATTTTCTGATGTTCAGATTGACTTTCGCGTTCCCACTGCTTCTTGTTCTGTCACTGGGCACTATTGAGATGACTCTGCCTCCCTGTTCTTCCTCCCTCCCATCAGGTTTTTATACACATTGATGGCGTCTCCTGAATCTTCTCTTCTCCAGGCTGAACAGTCCCAGCTCTCTCAGCATCTACTCATGTGAAGGATGCTCCAGAACCTTCATCATCTTTGTGGACTTGTGCTGGACTTACTCCAGTAAGTCCATGTCTCTCTTGTACAGGGAGCCTAGAACTGCACACAACAT
Source organism: Coracias cyanogaster (assembly GCA_033124195.1). Taxonomy (NCBI): domain Eukaryota; kingdom Metazoa; phylum Chordata; class Aves; order Coraciiformes; family Coraciidae; genus Coracias; species Coracias cyanogaster. The sequence continues at coordinate 28,207 of JAVSBS010022347.1, read as the reverse complement.
CCAAGATTTGCCCTCACCTGTGCCAAGTAGAGAGTAAGAATCTCAACCCACTGCTAATATTCCTGGAGCAGCCCAGGATGCTGTTGGCCTTCTTTGCCACAAGAATGCATTGCCGGCTCATAGTCAGCTTGTCCACCAAATCCCAAGGTCTTCTCTGCAGGACTGCTTTCCAGTAGGTTGGCCCCCAGCTTACCCTCAGATATGCCCAGGTGCAGGACTTTGCATTTCCCTGTGTTAAACTCGATGAGATTCCTCTCTGTCCAGCTGGCCAAGGTCCTTCTCAATGGCAGCACAATCCTCTGGCCCATCAGCCACTCCTTGTATCTACAAACCTGCCAAGAATGCACTCTGCCTCATCGTCCAGGTAATTAATGAAGATGTTGAACAGTACTGACCCCAGTATTGACCCTTGGGCTATACCACTAGTGACTGGCCTCCAAAGACCACAACCCTCTGGACCTGGCCATTCAGACATTTTTTAACCCACCTCATGGCCCACTTATCTAATCCATACCCTGTGAGATTGTCTATGAGGATGTTTACAAGGTAAACAACATCCACCACTCTCCCCTTGTCCACCGAGTCAGTCACATCATTACAGAAGGCAGTAAGGCTGGTTAAGCATGATTGCCCTTTTGTAAATCCATGTTGACTACTCCTGACCACCTCCTTGGCCTTCATGTGTCTGGAAATGCTTTCCAGGAGGATTTTCTTCATCACCTTCCAAGGGACTGAGGTGAGGCTGACCAACTTGTAGTTCCCTGGATCTTCCTTCCTGCCCATAGAGATGATATAAATCTGTTCAGAATGGCACACTTTACTTCTGTACCTCTCAGGCTAGAGAGAATAAGGAAGGACTGGACAAGAGTGATAAACTCTCTCTTCCTGTGCTATAAAATGCTACTTGAAGTGTTCCCTGGAAATGCTATTCCCTTTTAAAAATCAGCAGTTTTCCTCCCTGATAATTCTCATCCCTGTCAAAGAATGAGCATCTAAAGTCCATTGGTCATCGATTAAACCCAGTAAAAACCAAGGAAAATGTGTATCAAGACTTCAAGGAAGTCAGTCTTCCACTGCAGGAAAATTCAGCGCCTTCCTAAGGAAAGGAGAGGAACCATGCTTTTTGTATTATGAAAAGAACATATACAGGAGAAAGATCCAACTTTATATTACTCCTAAGGCAAATGCACACTGGAGAAAAGGTCCCTGGCATTAGGCCCAGATGCCATTGTACTCCTCATTTCAGATGGTTTGAATTCCACCTAACTCCCTGAACTTAATCTTGGCTGGCTGTAGCGTACAGATGCAATTAGGTCACAGAGAAAGCTTGCCTCCAAACATCCTAGCTTCACAGAATTGAACTGGGCATGATGCAAGACGACGACCAAGAGCAAGTCAGCAACACAATCCTTAGCCTCTCTGGGGGCTAAATCTTCCTGTAATTTCCAGTCCTGTCATCAGTTACATGGGCTACCATGAAACTGTCCAAGAACTGCCTGCGTCTTGGGACTAATAAATACACCGGACTTCACTAACACATTGTGCTGGAGTGTACCAGCAAAGATGGAAGAAACTGGACCAAGCCAGTAAGTTCAAAGCAGCTTAAAAGAGACTCACCTGCTCCAAGGAAGGGGCAGACAGAAGTGCATGCCCACCGGTCAAAAGGTAAGAGATTACAAATACAATTTTCCTCACTAGTGCCCTGAGGATAAGGAAGGAACCATAACATAAGAAAGAACTTGTTTGGTCTCCATGTACCTACAGGCCAATCGGCACCACTAAGCATTTTCTGATCATGTGGTAGGAGACAGTTTATCTGACTGCAGAACAATTTTACAACCTAGGAGTCAATCTGTACAAGTTCTTTGTATGGTATTTTTCTACTGTCCTGCTGTAATGGATACCACAGATAAAGCTCTGGCTTTATAACCAATACTTAATTATTTTGTAACATTTGGAGAGAACTAAATTTCCTCAGACACAGTGTCGCGGTCGGACTCCCACACACAGCTGCCTGCACAAACATAAAGCCACCATGATCTCCAACACTGACAAGAACCTACTCTAAAGGAAAGACTAATTTTCTGATCATTAGAGACACACTTCCACAGACAAACATTGACACAACAGTGAAAGAATTGAATGTCACTGGCTTTTGAATTCTGACCCGTTTTGTAACCTGTCTGAACTTCACGTATTTCATTGTTTCAGTTCCCCTATTCACCAAACAGGACGAATAAAGACTTCTCATCCATTGTGCTGAAGTTTTTTACCTTCAAAACACTTCAGACATATAAATACAGCAAAAATGTTGGGTGCTGCTAATAAACCTCTAGGTCAATATGACTGTTTTCCTTTACAGCATGAATGAGAATAGATGCCCACTAAGACAATCAACAGATCAAAGACGTAAGACAAGCATGGGTGAAAATATGTTTTGGAACAACCCTGAAACACCCAGGGAGGAAGCCACAGAACAAGTAAAACAGTAGGAAAAGGCTGATCTTTTGGGGGTTGCCTTTTGGTTGATGTGTTGCCATTACACCACATAAGATAAAAATGAGAGTCCTAGTTCACTGTAAAATGGGAACTGGTATTTATTTCCTGACTGTCACTTATTTACTTACAATAGACTTTGTTATCAGGTATTGCAAGAAACCCACCACACACAAGACATTGCAAATAAACTGTTTTCTAACTGTAAGTGTAAGCTTTAATGCTCAGGCTACTTTACTCCTGACCATTCATCATCCTCCTGACCATTCCTGACTATTCTGTACCGCACATTCTCAGTTGTCTGTATCCAGCTGTTCTTTCACAATTCTGTTAATGACTGTTCAGTAAGGGTTACCCTTTCCCACCGTGCCTGTACAACACCCTGTACAGTGGTGGTGGGACTGCCTTCACAGCAGCTCACAGGGTGCTCTCCTTTGCATGTGTGATTCAAATACTCTTGATAACACATCAATCTTTTGGCTGCTGATGAACAGTGCTTGCACAGAAGCGAGGCTTTCTTGCTCTCTTCTCCTTCCCCTCACCCCAAAGCAAGTAGGCTTGCAAGTGGGCAAGACACTGGGAAGGGACACAGCCAGGACAGCTGGCTGCAACTGACCAATGGGATATTCCAGACCATGTGAGGTCATGTTCAGCAATAAAAGCTCAAGGAAAGGAGGTGTAAGGGCAAACATCTGAGGCCATGGCGTTTGGCTTCCCAAGCAACTACGACATGTTGAGGTCCTGCTTTCCAGGAAGTGGCTAAACACCTGCCTGACAATGGGGAGTAGTGAATAAATTACTCTTTTTTTTGCTCTGCTTGGGTGTGCAGAGTCCCTTTGCTTTCCTTATAAAACTGTGATTATCTTGATCCGTGGGTCTTTTTGCCTTCCTTCTGTTTCCTCCTCATTTTGCAGGAGAGGTGAATGAGTGAGAGACCGAGTGGGTGTTTGCCTGCTGACTGGGGTTAACCCACTGCATGTGGTCTATTCCTTGCCTCAGACTTCTCGCTACTGCAGTAGTATAAAGAACGATATTAAAAGTCTTCACTGCACAAAGGAACTGAATGTGTTTTTTGCAAATCCCAAGATTATACACTGAACTGACAGGCTGAAACTGCCGTCTTACTGTGTAACTTTAAAGTACGGATAATAATTTCCTTGTTCTATGACAAGTAAGATGTGAAATGCCAGCTAAACTACAGGGAGGAAAGATGATATTGATGAGGAGCAAAAGTGCCTCAAGGTGCCCAGTTCTAGAGAAACACCGTATTTCTTATTTCAAAGACTTACCATAATACTGTGACACACACATTGGCATGTATAATTCCCCCAGCCCTGCATTATCTTTTTATTGAATTACTATGCAATGCAATGTACAAGAATATTCTTGCTTTTCTCAGAATATTTTCTCTTCTTTCTCGATTGTACCCTCCTCTGCTACACTCTCCAGTAAGAAGCTGTACTATGGCTTTTTGTCTCCAGCACTTCCTTTTCTTTTTTTTCTGCTTTATTCCCCTTTCCTCTTCTTTCCCTACATTACACTCCATATTTCTTCTCCCTTATATCTCTCAAACTCTTCCATCCAAATTTCCCTCTATAGATGCAAATGCACCATAATTCTCTCTTTTAATTTTTCCTAGCTATCTTCCCCCCTTCCTTGCACCAGGACATGCATTGCAATTAGCTAACTAAAAATTAGCATCATTCAGGGAAAAAAGGTCAGGAGATAGCATTCAGCACGGTACTACAGCTGTGTAAAGACTGTAGGTAGCAGCTCTCCTTTCCCAGTCTCCAGCTGGTAGCTGGCAATACCTGAAAGTGCTTTTCCTTTCCATCCTTCTCTGATGGTTTAACCCTCCAGAAGACAGAAACAGCTTTTTCTTTTCCCCTGAATGCATTGAGAAGAGAGGTTCTCCATTGCACTTGCTGGAGCACAGACAAACTTTTGTACTGCTTTAGTGTCCCTCCTCCTGAATCTGAAAAGAGGAGGACCCTGAGAACTATCCTCGAAACTGATAAAAACTGGTTAATTTCCACTCTCTTAAAACTTACCCAAGTTCTAGTGCAAGCACTAGTAGAGAAACTGTCCACAGATTTGGAGCAAGGGACAACTCTGACTTATACCCAGTTTTATCA
>JAVSBS010022347.1:0-19861 GCA_033124195.1 Coracias cyanogaster | reverse complement strand
GAATATATTTGGTAATAAACTTGTTAAATGCTCATCAATCTCCGTGGTTGCCTACGAGCTTGTTGGGGTAGTGTCTCTCCTTGCCCTCGATCCTCTTCCCTTTTGGGAGGTGGTACGGACGCTGGCACCCGGACCGCAACATACACTCCACAGGAACCAGCTTGACAAAGGTTCTCATGGGGTTATCTACCCCCTGCGGCAGTCCAGTAACACACTGTGCTGTAGATACCCACCTACTGCCATTCAGGCTGTGGACGGCTGGGATATCAGCTTGCTATGCTGTAAACCCAGTGACAATTTCCCCAACCCAAATGTACTCCATCCACTTGGCACTTTGGGAGGGCCCAGGAAGGAGAACTTGTCAGCAGATCCTCCCCATCTCTTAATGGGCTGCTTTCTGCTTCTGGATAGCAAATGGAAACTATGACTCTGTATGAGTTCTTTGTATGCAAGTGTGTGTTTATGTGTAATGTGGGATGCTGGGTGGTCCTGGTTTTGTGGAGTGAACCCCTGGGGAGCCCAGGCCTCCAGGCTCAAGTAATCCGAGTAAGAAACTGGTGTACTTACCTTCTGAAAAACAGTCAGGCTTTCAGAAGTGATTGTTCCAGCACATAAAGAGTCTAACAACAACTTTGACAAACACAGTGGAGGTTGATTTCGGGTCATAATCACATTGAAGGCAATCGTGAGGCTTTAAATTAATAAGACATGTATTAAGCATAGCCTGACAGCACCCCCACTTCAGTAATCCCTTCAGTCTTAGCTTTTGAAGAATTCATGTAGTGTTTAAGTTAACATATTTCCTAAAAATAGTTCTTATTTTAGTAGTAAATGTATGACAGCTGAATTTATTGTCAAACCTCCTTGTTTAGGACTGTACTCCTCCTTAAATTGGAGTGTCTGTATAGCATTAGACAGGCTTCCCACAGCTCACCAGTTGGAAAGCCCAGACTCAGGCTTCCTTTCCAGTATCACTGCAGTCATTTTGGCAGACAGCAAAGAGCTTTTCCTCCTTCCCTTGGGTCCCAAAAGCCATCCTCATTGCTCCAGGAGATGTTCCAGATTTAAATGTTACCATAATGCATAAAGTGTTTGAGTTTTTTACCTCTCTCTCAATTTTATATTTTTCATGATTGGCCAAGGAAACAGAATTTGTACAATCCAGTGGGATTAGCCCTGTATTAATAAACTGCAGTTTCTCCATCTCTTCTGCATTTTGAACTGTTCTGAGGGCAGGAGTCCCTTCAGACCCTACAGGTTTCCTAAGAATTGGCAGCTTGCTGAAGTTCGAAGATTCAAATTAGTGCTTTCCACTAAGAAAAATCCTATCTTGTGTGTTAGTGGTGTGAGTCCTGTTTGGCCTGCTGGCAGAAAACCTGCCACAACATCAGAGACTGTATAGTACTTAGAGGCTGTAGAAAAACAATGAAGGTCATCTTGTGTTATTTATGAAGCCTTGTCAGGAGGGGAACACTGAGGCTGAAAACACAAGGAGAATCTAAGGGTACTGTGGTAGAAGATCATGCTGTATTTCATGGGGAGCTGGGAGCATTGCAGTGGGAATAACTAGTATTTGGGTGTGCTGTCACCATCACTGCAGTGGAGATGGATAAAGCACACAGCACACAAATTCAGAGGAGACCAGATTTCATTAGTCCTTCTATTCATGAAACAGCTTGCTGAAAAAAATAAATAGATGGGCAGAAGTTGGCAATAATACCAACATTGTTAAAAGGAAATGATGTTCCAGATCACCCAAATAGCAAAAACTTGTTAAAATTGCCTGCATTCTGCTAACAAGAACCAGGTGAAGTACTCATGAAGAAGCACACGCATACACAGAGTAATCTAATTTAGAGGTTCTTCAGCAGATCTGTCACATTTCTAAACTCACAGGAACCCTTAAAGAAAAAAAATTTTCTTTTTTTCTCAATTCCAGAGAAAATAAAGAGATAAAAGCCCTGTCTGGGGTGTCACAGTTAAAACTGCATTATGAGTTTGAGGGAAATCACAAACCTTCCAGAGAAACCAGCAATATCTGGTATGTTGACTAATTTGAAAAAGTCAGTATATTTTTCAAGCTTTCCATTGTCTTTTCATTGTTTAAACAAGAAAACAAGACCCAAAACAAACTCCAAAGGAAGTTCATGGAACTATGTTATGTAAATCCGGCAGAAAAATTTGTTACCACTTATAAAAGTTGAAGCTGTTTGCTTTTTTCCCAGATTCTGACAAGCCACTGACTCTTTTTGAGCTTGGGATTCTGGTGGAGTGGATCTTAATTTCTGATCAATGCTATACTTTGCTTAGGAGACATATGGTCTAAAATACAAAATATTGTCTCCATGTGTGTCCTGCAGGGCCAGTACTGTTTCTTCTTCTCAGACAAAATTCTTTGCAATTCGCAGGCATAAAAAAAAAAAAAATCTGATGATGTGTTTCTGACTGCCAAATATTGCATCTGTTTAAATGCTTGTTCACAGCATTAGATTAAACACCAAATATTTCTGATTGGTATGGTGATACATGCATTGTATTCTATGAGCTCATTCTTCATCATGGGTTTGGCAGGTGCTTGGTGAGTTCAGGTCACACTGAAGGAGGTGGAAGTGCCCAACAAAGCCATTGGTTTAACAGTGTGCTGCCCACAACTTTTGTTAGAACGAGCCACTTGAAGGGTGTTGGATCATTAAATCAGGTTTGTTAGAATGCAAACTAGGAACAACATCATTTGAGAGAGGTTTAAACAACAGAGCATGAATGTGCTCTGCTCCTTGCATCTGGATCTTTGCCGCCAGTCTTGCTTGGTCCAGCTGTTTGTGGTGACTTTCTGAGCTCTGTCAGTCCCTGGCAGCCTGGACATATTGTCATCTCTGAGGCCTGACAGTGTCGCTCCCCCTTGGTTTCCTCTGGAGTCTCCTGGTATCTCCAAGGACAGGTTTCACTCTTCTTTTTCTGCATCTCCATAGAGGTGACCCTTCTTTCAACAAGAAGATTGCTTCTCCCTCTGCCGGGTCAATAGCAGCCACCTTCTTTGCTATTCAACCACACCTAATTATCATGCATGAAGTGCACAATAAACTGAGAGCAGATAAAGTAGATGTTGTACATCACAGGGAGTATCAGAAGTATTCCCAAGAGGTAGGCCTTTTTTTCCTTCCTATTCCACTATTATTTAATTGTTCATTAACTCCAGAATACTGCAACACTGTGTAGGGAAGGACACCACCAGACACAGTGGCTTCTTGCTGCATGCCATGAGACATGAATGTTCGGGCACAGCCTGTTCTGAAACCAGCACCACCAACACAATCTGTCCTTTGCCAGCAGACTGGACGGCTGGTATTAAGTAACAGCCCACTTCATATTTAGTACAAGAGTGGTTTCTCCTGCTATAGGACTGTAATCATAATCCTTCTAGCCTGCAAAATTTCCAAGAGGATATAAGCCCAAATTGTTTTTTTGTTTTTAAAGAAGAGAGGAGTGAGTGAACTCTCCAATTAGTACGAGCAGATCTGTTAGCCCAAATTCAGCTCAGTCTTGGCAGGGGAGGATCATTCTTGGTTACTTTCACACTCAACCTTTTGCAAGGAACTGCTGCAGTTCGTGTGTATGTTTGTGCTTACCACATCAGAGGTCATTTATATGTCAAGCATCTGCTTTTTGTAGCATGAAAAAGATCCCATGTGTAGTGTAAATGCCCCTCACCCCAAAGGAGCCCATTAGCAACTTCACTTTCAGGGGAACATCATGTGGTTTGGGAAGTACAGGTCAGGAAACAGATTTCATAACTTGGGTTCTAGATGGACTACTCAAAAGAAATGCAGCTTACACTATTGCTTTGTCAGGTGTCTCAGATCTCAAATTCCACCTGAAAACCTACTATGGCAGCTCTTACGTTATCTCTCGTAATAACTTTCTGCTAAAGTAATACTGCAACAAGCTGCGTGTTGCGTATTAGAGGAGTAAGCCTACAGAGCAGTACTGCTACCAGACCCAGTACTCCTGTTGTGTGTCATATATTTCTTCTTAAATATCTTATGCAAATAATTTTAACTGTCAACATTTCCCATTGTTTTAAATAAGTAGTGTGTGTATGGGTTGTGTATTTATATGTATGTATATAGAGATATATATATATGTAATAGAATTTATTTTCCCACCCCTTCTAGTGTGAGTATAACTCGCTAGGTGTTCTGCTCTGAAAATTCATAATAGGACTATAGTAGCATTTTATAAATATTTTAAAGTGCAATCTATTCCCTTCATATTTATCCCCATGAATTACTCATTAGTTAGTACATCTTTCCTCCTTTAGGCAAACAGTGACGGTTGCCACACTGTTTTAAAATGAAAGCTGTCAAGATAAAGGTGGGTTTCATTAATGAATGACTGCTATGATATTGCACTGCAGACACTAGCAGCTTGGTTGGTGGTGACTTTTAACAAATATTTCTCACATTTACCAGAATTACAAGGGTACAAATGAAAGCAGATAAACTTCACCTCATCGCAGATAGAGGTGGTTTTTTTTCATAACATATCTAATATTTACCTTTCATCTCAAGCAATTTAGAATTAATTCGTCTTCATGGCTCTCTTCTTAAACAAGAGCGTTGACAAAATGATGCTGGAGAAGCTAGGCTGATTGTCCAGTATTTGCCCCTAACACAGACAAGTCCTGTCTTACTAATTGTCATATACTTAATTCCGTTAGTGTGAAGAAAAATCTTAATAAGAAATAACCTGTAGTCTGAATCTCTGCAGCAGATACCTTGTAACAGTGGTGGCAGGACCCTGACTGTGGGATTGTAGTGCAGGTTCTCTACTTCCTTTGTAGGGAAAGAAGCTGAATAGAGGGCACCAGCTGAAATTCATAGCATCTTCAGTTACGTCAAATTCATAACCTACTGTCACTTAGGTCACAGAGAAAAGATGATGAAGGTGGCAAAAGACAAGCAGAGGAGCTGTGGCTTCACTTTCTTTTTGGCAAATAGTTATAGTTTGCTCTTCCACTGAGCCCTTATTGTGAGCTTGCATCCTTCCCTCGCTTCCAGGAAGGTTTGAGGATATGGGGTGTAGAGCTGGGGCAAGCTGGGCCATTCTTCCTTGAAGGCTGTTTGGGAAATTCAGGTAGTGAACAGCAACTCTTTCCCTCCCTGTTTTCTCCACCAGCAGGTAAAACTCACTTATGTGACTCTCTACTGGCTACTAAAATTACAACAGGTAAAATAAAAGGTACCTGTATTATGTCTATGTCCTGGTGAAATCAGGTCTCATAATACATCTTTTAATTTTTGTGCAAAAAGGAGTCATATCCTTCAGGCAAAGAGCCTCAGCAATACCATCCACTCCCTCCTGCATCCAGGTGACATACAAATTTTGGAGGGAGACACAGACAGGCTTGGTGCATATTCTTATCTCCCTAATCCTAGGGAGTTTACGAAGAGAATACATGGACTTTTAACCAATACTGGGCTTTCTGCAGTGGGAAACCTGCTCTGTCTCCTCTAAGAGCCTCCTCCTTTGTCTTTGGTATCGTTGCCCCAAAGCTGTGCTACCACACATGTGTTTAAGTGTCAGGGACTAGGACTCCAATGGCTAGAGATCTTTACATTTAACTGAGAGAAGGAGGAGCTTTTTACGCACTCCTCAGAGCAAATGCACCTTTTACCTTCATGTTATCACAGTAGTGTAATGTAATATCAGTGTTCATGCAATTTCAAAAAAGCCACAGGATAAGTCTTTAAAAGAAAGATCTTGAAGATGCTTTCAGGCTACTTTTCTGTGTTGAAGAAGGTAAAAAAAAAAAAAAAAAAAAAAAGGAACAGAAGTTTCTTGTGCAGTAATAGCAGCTGAGATTTTCACATGACCACCTGCCTTCAGGGACCAGGAACGCAGGAGAAACACAAGTGTGTATAGTGGACCCATCAGACTGTGTCACCATGGAGGAGAAGGAAACTGCAGAGCCAGCAAAGCAACATGGGAGAGTCTCCAAGGCAGATCTGCCACTTGCACTCTCCTGAGGCCTCTGCCATTCGTTGGCAGTCCTAAGAGCTGTCCAGCTCCTAGTCAAGAGCATGGAAGCAACTGAAGCACTATGGAAATCACCTGAATTACAATTTTCCAGTAGACAACAGTCTGCTTTAATATTTCTGCATTTGTACAATACATGCACAGTTAATTAAATGTGCCTGCAGTACAGGCACATTTGTGTTGGTGTAAAACACTACAGATCATATTTCTGGTTGTACTTTATGCCTACCTAGAATAATTCAACCCTTTCACACTCACTCACCCTTCACCTCACTCCATACATACACATACCTTTTATTGATCCTGTTAATAATTTCATATGTCTTTTAAAAATTGAATGGGATTTAAAGTTGTACAAAACTAAAATCTCTCCTACTTCAATGATCCATGTACTAAATATATGATTAGAAAGCTTTCATTTATGCAGTCCCTTACAGGTCTTAACTTCAGGATGATTCATACAGAGGTGAAATTAATAGGATATTTCTGGTTAATCCTGCAGTTCAGTTTTCACATGCCAGAGATGAACAAGTGAGTTTATCTTCTGAGGTCCTAATTAAGAAGAAGAGCAAAGGCAAGTGTACATGTACTTACACCTTTGCGTAACATCAGAACCTGCGTTTTTAGAAACACTGGATTTAGAATTATGATCTTATAAATAGAGACTTTTTGCAAATTAAAGTAACCTCTTCCTTCCCCAATCTAAGCCAAAAATCCAACCAGGAGCCCAAAACCTTAAAAGACAATGGCCTGAAACCACAGGTCTCAGTGGGTCCTCATGAATTTGACTGTTACAGAATATGTGAAGAGTCAAAATTCACCATTGTGATTTAAGTTCTACTTTCTAGTTCACTGCCTAATTTGATGTTACCTGAGTCCTTCACATCTTGGCCATGGGCTCTGTAGGTAGGGACTCTCAGGGCTTTCAACTCTGCTGTGGGATGCTGAAACTAAGCAAAACCATAGGAGACTTCCCACTTGTTTCTAAATAGCATTGATTAGGTGCTTTATGGCTAAGTATTGCTCATGGCAAAGCTTCAAGACTCTTGGTATTCAGATTTGTGTGAAGCCTGGTAGCTACTTTTAAACAGCCAGCTCCAAGGGACATTACATGTCCTCTTGATGGAACTGGTACAGCCTTGCAAGAACATGGGGTCAGTCCAATCAAATATTGTCAGATGGCCTAGCCAGGGCAGGTGCACGACAGCCCAATATACTCAGCTATGTTCTCTTGTGAAACATATCCCTTCAGAGAGGGTGCTCTATTACCCCTTGTTTATGGGGCTGTTAGCAGATATTGTAAGCAGAGACTGTTAGAAAGTATGAAGAAGGGAGACCTGCCCTTGGCTGAGTTATGGGCCTTCAGAGGTGTCTGGATCATACATTCTCACCCTTCCCCTTACCTCCTGGTGAGACATACAGCTGTGGTGTGGCAGGGTGTTGCGGTCCGGGCGCAAGCGTCCGTGCCGCCTCCCAAAAGGGAAGAGGATTGAGGGCAAAGTGAGATACTACCCCAACAAGCTTGTAGGCAACCATGGAGATTGATGAGTATTTAACAGGTTTATTATCAAATATATTCAAAGGAAGCTGCATTTACTCTATGGAAATATTACGATATCAAAGAACGCCATGCCCACCCACTAACTCCCCCTTAGTCAACCTGGTGTGGTGCGTGCGTGTGTGTATATGTCGGTTTCTACCCTCTTCCAGTGTGTGGTGATGGTTGGGTCGACGACACTTGGCCAGTGGACTCGGGCAGTTTCGATGACGGTGGCAACTTGCCAGCTTTTCGGCACGATTGGAGTTTCTCTCTGATGGCGATCATGATGACTGCTTTTGCCGCGATTTTTCGGCAGCAGCACGCGGCTCACAACTCGGTGGTGGCGTGCGGCTTCTTCAGTATGGCGCTAGTTTGGAATGGCGTGGCTTCTTTGGTGCGGCACTAGTTTGGAGTTGCGTGGCTTCTTTGGTGTGGCGCCCCTGGCTTGGGCAGCGCCAGCAACAGCTTCTTGCTGTAATTTCTTTCTTCTTTGGTGTGGCGCCCCCAGCTTGGGTGGCACCAGCAACAGCTTCTTGCTGTAATTTCTGCAGCAGTCCCCCTTGGAGCAGCAGGTTTCTTTGGTGTCGCGCCCCCAGCTTGGGTGACACCAGCAACAGCTTCTTGCTGTAATTTCTTTTTGGTTTAGGCGTGAGATCTCAACTTGGAGCAGCGCCAGTGATGTGGGGCAGGCAGCAGCTTGGCTTGGTGCCACTCCCACAACGTCGGTTTTTCCCCTCCTCCGCCGTGCTTGGGTTCAGGCTTCCCCGGTGGTGGGAGGCATTTAGGAGTATCAGGTTTCTTTAAGAGGCAGCTCCGTTCACTGCTTCTCTCCTTTAAACAGTGAGGCAGCAGCTTTCCCTCTCCCACCTCTGGCTCCAAACCTTTCGGCATTTGAACGTGGTGCAGTTCCACAAGCAGCCAGCAGTAGCATGGGGGGTGTCTGCTCTTCTGCCCACAGCTCCTTCAGCTGCTTCGGGGCTGCCCAAATTCTTAGAGCGGCTGCAGCAGTTTTCCCCCTCCTCGCCCCCAAGGCTGCATGGCCCGGGGCGGGGGGGAACTTGGCAGCAGCGATGCCTTCTTCCCTGCAGGACGCAGTGGAAAGAGAGAGGTTTTGTTTTCTTTTGAGTTTTTATAGCTTGCCGTGTCTGATATCACTTCCGGCTTCTGGAAAATTCCCTGATGATTCATGGGAGTTGTAGTTCTTTTTAGCCGATTTAAAAAGACACTTCAGAGTACATGGTCGGTTTACCACACAGGGTTTTAACACTGGGAAATACAGCTGCTGTCCATCTAACTCTCAAAGAGGTGCTTATGTCTTTCTAAACACCTGCAATGACTGAAGGTACTCCTCCGGACAAAGCCAGGAGATCTCTACACTTTGTGAGCACACAGCTTGTCCATCTATTAACAAGGACTTTCTTCTCTGTGCAGGCAACAGCCCCCATGTAACAGCTTGCCCGACACCTACTCCAGTGGTCTCTCCCATCTCAAAGTCATAATCCCCAAATCATAGATGAACCTGCTGTTTCAGGTAAGAGCAGGGACACATCCTCTACAATTGTTTTTCCCTGCAGATGCACAGATACCATCGTTGGCTCCGCTTGTGCTCTCTGCCCTCATCGCAGGTAAGGTACTGGTTGTGGCGCTCATTCAGGACCTGTGTCCCATACCACCAAGCCAATTGCCCATTTAGAAAAGTACTCTCCGATTGCTGCAAAAAGCACACATGCACGTGGCTCCTGATGTAATCCGCTCCACTGTAGAAGATCTTGCATGGTAGGGAGAATTCCTGTATCACAACTCAGAAGATTATAGGAAGTAAAAAACATCGTAAGAAGATTGGAATCTCCAGAGTCCTCTAGTAGTGGAGGATCTGGTAACAGCAACCAAAAATAGTAAGGATTAAGATAACCAAATCTCTGCAGATTCAGAAACTGCACAGCAAGATGGACTGTTACTTCTCTCCTCTGCAAGGCAAGAACTTCCACTGTCGAGATCCTCCTGGAGGGCCATGCTAACTGTTCTCTTGGTCTGGTAAACCCAAGAATGATAGGAGAAGACAGTCCACATTGTGGGTACATTAGTGTAAACATAGAAAGAATGCCTCAAGCACAAAAGGTGCTTCTAAGGCAAGAGAAACAAAAAGGACCTGGAAGAGAAAAGAGCTGTACATCAACCCAAAAGTGGGTTTGGTAGAATCTGAAGATTAAGAGGTTTGAGCTGTCTTAAGGAATGGCACAAAAGTGGCTGTCAATGGCAGAAAGGAATGCAACAGTAACGTACAAGAATATATATGCTTATGGAGGTACAAAGACACCTAAGGTATGTAAACATTGCTGGAGACCTTCGTCCTCTGAGGCTGTTGCTGCAAAAGCTGCAAAAGCAGCAACAGAGTTCACCAACTCTGGTTCTGGAGAGGGAGACCTCCTTAGGGGCAGGAGATTGCCCACCTGACCTGCCATACTTCCTTTTAGTTGGCTAGGAAGAAGAGCTCCTTGTAGGAGTGAGGCACCTCTGAAACCACTGTTCTCAACGATTCTCAGATGTATTGCCCTTAAAGTAGTCAGTGAAGTCCCGTGTTGTCAGTAATATACAATATAGAAGGAGCATAATCCTGACCTGTGAGCTTTAGAGCTCTTGTAGAAAAAGCTCATGACTGTCTAAAAATGAATTTATCAACCATGCATGGCAATACCACCTACAGAGAAGAAGCCCACGTTGGCTGACCAGCCAAGCCTGGCTCAGACGGGCTGGCTGCTTGAAGCCCCGGTACACTGTGTTTATTATTAACAAAGGCTCACAAACAACACAGCAAGCTGCAATGTCTCCCTCTTGACCTGGATATCCAATATATATCTAACAGCATACAGCCACTTAAGCAGGAACAGAAAACACAAAACCAGTACCTCATGGCAACGACCATTCCCGTAACCTATCAAACTGAAAAATAAATAGCATCTGCAATCTCATCTTCCTGAAAATCATTCCTGAGATAAGGAATACCTTGCAAACTCTCAGTGCCTATGCCAGCTAACCCTCAGCAAACATCTGTTCATCACTTGCCTTTACAGATGTTGCCCACACCACAACCCCTTCTCACTGTCTGAGGCATGCACTGCTTGACTGATTCAGATCTTCAGTTAACACCTGCCATCTCTCTCCCTGCCCCAGAGAATACCACACTGACATCTGGCAGTCATACAAACAGCAGTGATAAAGTTCATATATGTCACCTTCAGCAAAGGATTTGCTAGCCATGGCATTGGCTTAAGCAAAGTCTCCTCAAATAAGAGGAGGACTTACTATCATTGAAGCCCATGTTGTTAGTAGTGCTAACACACCATAATTTTTATCAGGAAAAAACAGGTGAGAGTTCCTGAAAATGCAACCATCATGACAATTCCCAGACCAGCTGGCATTTTCACAACCTGGCTGCTGGATCAGACCGGGCTTTAGCACACAAAAGAATGAGTTTTTCTAACTGCACACACTTGATGCTTGGGAAGGAGTCAGAGAAATGAAGGGTGGTGAGTGAGGGGGAAAAATTAGAATCGCTGAGATTCCTCAGTGGCAGTGTCACAGCTGACAACTTGCAGTGACCACCTGGAGACTGGTAAGCCTCCCAGAGATACGGGGACAGCACTCCTCTGTCTTCACTCAGGTAATCTACAAAAGGCACAATTAGCCAGCAGGTGACAAGCAGCAACTGGGGACCGTGTTTTTCCCGAACAGGTAGGAGGGCTCTCAAAATGACTTTCCCAAAGCATGATTACAGACTTGCAGGAAAGTATGCTAAGTAATTTTGTAGTTCTGCACCTGCTGGTGGTCATCTCAGGTTAACAGCATACTTCTCTCTCAGCAGTCAGTAGTTATTTCTTAAACTCAGTAATGGCATTTTTTTAAAAAACAAACAAAAAAACAAACCACAAAAAACATTCTAACAAAATTCCCCCTTGAAGCGGCTTCTCAATCTTCTCATGACACTTCCAGTTTCCTTAGGGAAGCTATGAGCAGGAGAGGAAGCCATAAGCATGGCTGCTGCTATTGCTGCAAGAACAGCATCCGAATGTGCTTTGGCTTTGAAAGCTGCACTCACCTAGCTTTTACTAGTCAGTCACATCTGTGCTCACCATTACAACCATCACTGCAGTGCAGGGAGTTGTTTCAGCCATGGTGATCCCTTAAGAATCTGAATTACACAAAAAAGAGGAAAGGCTGAAAGGAAATCACAGCAATTTTAGGGTTTGATCTCATGTATAGAAAGAAGCAATTTCTGGCCGCTGTATACTTTACATCTCACCACAAAAGAGGAGAAGGTTACAGCACACATGATGTGACCACAGTGCAAAGGAGACAACTCAGCTGCAGTACTAAACGAATACCTCACAAGGGCTCCCCAGTGAGGGGAGTGGAGTGGAGGAAACACTCATAGTAAGCAAACACTGTCTGGCTTTGGGGGACAATACTCCATTATCGCGGTAATGCAGAGCAGGTACCTAACAAAGCCTCATGGTCAGGCGTACCGCCCTCACTGAAGTATGGCCACAGCTTCACTGATCACCATGAGACACAACAGATCATTCCAGCATCTACAGCCCTGGAACCCAGTGAAGGATGCTTAGCAAGATGCTTTTTATCATTTCACAGAATCATAGAATTGTCTAGATTGGAAAAGACCTTTAAGATCATCAAGTCCAATCATTAATCTAACACCGACAAGTCCTTGACTAAAACATATCCCTAAGCACCATGTCCACACATCTTTCAAATACCTCCAGGAATGGGGACTCCACCACTGCCCTGGGCAGCCTGTTCCAATGCCTGATAACCCTTTCAGTAAAGAAATTCTTCCTAATATCCAATCTCAGCTTCCCTTGGTGCAACTTGAGGCCGTTTCCTCTTGTCCTACCACTTGTTATTTGGTTGGACAGACCAATCCCCACCTCTCTACAACCTCCTTTCAGGCAGTTGTAGAGAACAATAATGTCTCCCCTCAGCCTCCTTTTCTCAAGGCTAAACAATCCCAATTTTCTCAGATGCTCCTCATAAGACATGTGCTCTAGACCCTTCACCAGCTTTGCTGCCCTTCTTTGGACACGCTCTAGTGTCTCAATGTCCTTGAGGTGAGGGGCCCAAAACTGGACACAGTACTCAAGATGCAGCCTCACCAGTGCCGAGTATAGGGGTAAAATCACTTCCCTGGTGCTACTGGCCACACTACTCCTGACACAGGCCAGGATGCCGTTGGCCTTCTTGGCCATTTGAGCACACTGCTGGCTCACGTTCAGTCAGCCATCAATCAACAACTTCAGGTCCCTCTCTGCGGGGCAGCTTTCCAGCTGCTCCTCCCCAAGCCTGTAGCATTGCTGAGGGTTGTTGTGGCCAAAGTGCAGAACCCGGCATTTGGCCTTGTTGAAACTGATACAATTGGTCTTGGCCCATCGATCTAGTCTGTCTAGATCCCTCTACAGAACCTCCTTACCCTCAAGCAGACGAACACTTCCAGCCAGCTTGGTGTCATCTGCAAACTTACAAAGGCTCCAAGCAGATGGAAAGTGCCCTTCAAAAGAACCAATCCCCTGGTTTCTGCTTCTCTGTGGCAGGAGAGGAGGATGTTCAATGGGACACCACCTCCAAAGAGAGTGAAAAGAGGGAATACACTGCCCTTACATGTCTTAAAGGAAAGTCACAGAACAGTAAAAATGCATGCTTTTCACCATATCTTACCATCCACAGACAAAGCATACACCTGATTAAGATTTTTAAATGGCATTTGCAAATCTAACTTCCTGTAAAACAAATGTGCCAGGAAATCACTGCCAATACTTCACTCTGCTCTTCGAAGCATACTAAACAGGTCTCAGGTGATGTGGTAAATTTCTAGGCTTCATTTCCTTTTTTTGTGTGTTTCAGAAAATGTCTTTGCTAACCCTCCTTAAATCACCTCTACACAAAGAGCGCTACATGCACTCAGGTCGCTAATGAATGTATTTCAGCAAATCCTAATGGGCAGGTCAACTGAGCAATGAAAGATAGGTTTTAGGAAACCTCTTTCAGGAAGTCTCTTTTAGGATACAAGTAAAACTTTCACTGACACGTTCAAAGCCGAGATCCCCTAGCATTTAACAATGACTATAACTGTCTTTTCACAAAATGTGCTGGAGCTGATTTTTTAGCCTTCTAGAGCAGTTTCAATATCAGAAAAATTACTCGTTCCTTTTTTTGTTGAAAGGGACAGAAATTAAAACAAAACCTTCCCCTGCCCAAGACAAAAAGGACTACGCTCTCAGCTTGTGGTTTGAAGCATACGGAACCACTTCAGGGTTATGCAGTTCCTGCCTTTACATGCCAGACACTTGCTCTTGCTGACAGCAGTCTCTACAGCTGCGTGACTCTAAAAAACTCTTATGGAAAAAAGAAAAACAGAAAACTGAAGTAAACCTACATCGGTTCCCTTGTTTGGTTTAGCGTGTAACCTTGTGAACAGCTCTATTGCTGCAGCTGAGAATGGCTTCATGGAGGTGAGACAGAAAGGGAAAATTCCTTCAACTGGTGTTGCTTGTGAAGCTTTGTCTCATCAAATAAAGCTGTGTCAGTCTACCACCGAGCACTCTTTGCTTAACACACAAACACACTGTCTGCTCCCAGCTCTTATGCAAATACCTGGGCAAAAATTGTAAAATGGCCACCCAGAGCAGAGGCATGGTAAAAATACAGCTGGCCAAGCCAGTCTGTTTTAGTAATCTCAGACTGGAAATAACAAGACTTCCCAGACCTATTTGTTTTAATTGCTAGGCTTGGACATTCCTCACTCAAGTGCTCCTGCTTACTTTGGAGCCATCTAAGACTTAGACAATTTTCTCTTTCTTTGCTCAGCATGCCAAGCAAGGTCCTTTTGCTGCAGCTTCTAGAAGAACAACAAAAATAATTAGCAACTACAACACATAGCTCTGACCTTGGCCTGAACATAACTTGTCTGCTTAAACACATGTTCCACTTCTTAATGCTTAGTCAGTGGTTTATCTCACAGTTGCAGACGGAAGTACACCTGCACATTCTTGGAGAGGTTTTCCACAATTATTATTTTCTTTGCAAACATAAAATGCCTCCTGCATGCCTCAAAATAAGACCTTTTGTATAATATGCCATGGCATCACTGATAGCTATTAGGGCATTATTTTTTATGTTTTCTATTATCAGTCAGAACCGTTTGAATCTAAGCTGTGTAGGTTAGCATCTGGCAACTCTGACCAAGCTTGTTAGTTCTGGCCATTATTTTCCTTTAGAAGAACTATGGACAGACTGATAGTAGGGGAAAGTTGAAAGTACGGTCTACACAGGACCCAGAGATAGGCTCAGAGTTTCAGCATCTCTGCTTATCAACAGAATTCCTCTCTTCTGACTAAGCAGCATTATTACCATGCAGGCAAAATCATATGTCACTGACGCACTGCTGTAAAGTATTAGATATTTTACTTCAAGCACCTCCACGGAAAGAAAAATGTCTCAGGCTCAAGATCAAGTTAGAAGACCAAGTACCTCTCAAGTCATTCCAGGTATCATTTCCTTCTGTGAATTTCCTTTTCCTGTATCAATGGTTTTGATTCGGAATTGATTTCTTCCACTGAATTTAGGTCCCCAGTAAATTTGTCTGATACCACCCAAAAAATTCAGAATTTTGTCTTGGCTCCAGCAACCTACCTACTAGCATTTTCTAGCTTTCAGTATTAGAATTAATATTTTCTTGAATACTGTTATTCAATGGTATGTCCGTATATGAATAACCCACAGAGGTTTCAGCATACTTCAGAGTTACTCAGAATTACAGACTGTCTTGCTGGTCTCTCGTCAAGCATGTAATTGCTTTTGTCAAGACTTACTTTGGAAATTAAATAGACGCTCAGCAGAAAAGCTTTAACTACTGCTTTAGCATTTTTAACTAGTTAGTATGATATTGTAAGCCACCTTTTACAGAGTTTATCCTTTTTTACCTTTTACCTTGCAATTTTTTTCCTCAGCCTTGAGGAGATAATTTTTATTTTCTTGTCTGGTGAAACTGTTCTTGCCTGGCTCATCTTGAGCTGAGAGAATCAGCACTGTTTTTAGCTTAAAACACCCTGTATCCTGAGGCTGCGCTTACTGTGCCAGAACTATTGTCCACTCAGTAATAACAATGTTATTGTTGGAAATAGCGTCTTCAGTCTGAACTGTGGCCAAAGTTATCTTGGCCCAACCTGAAGGAGGTGAAAGACAAGCAAAAAAGGCCATGGGTCTGATACTGAAAAGTCGACTGTAAAAGAACTCTCCAACACTTGTTTGCAATGCTAGATGGTCCTCTACACTTCCCAGAGTCCAGAAACAAGGAACAGTCCAAGAAGAATTTAAGAAGCCTGAAAGACCTACACAAGCATGTGCTGTGCTGGCCCTCAACACTTCTTTTCTCTCTTCAGTTTTTATTGGTCACACACTTGCAAATCTCTGCAGCAGACACTTTGGACAGGTGACACAATCCCAGCCACTCCTAGCAGCCAACTGCCTAAGCTGGTGGGATACCTACATAGGCTCCACTGTCAAACACGGGCTGTGCTGGAAGCAGGACCTAGTCCAACACAGCGTCTGTTGCATTCTCCGAACTTCAGTTCTAAAAGTACAACAGGCATATAGGAGCTCCACAAGACATTCAGGCGTACCAGACTTGTTTCAATCTATGAACATTTCCACTTGAGCCACCCTGGTGACAATACGGATGCAAATTCATACTGCTGTCCCTAACGGCACAGGATGCCTCAAAACGCTTCCAAGAACCCATCTGCTGAGAACGCATGAAGCTGAGTAACATATGTTCCCAGAAAGTCTTAAAACCAGCCAGCAGTAGCATGGACACCGAGCAAATGTGCCTCGAACAAATCAGCACCGTTACTGTGGCATACCGAAGACTGCCACATGTGTCAATTTTGCTGTCTAGATAAAATTCCAGTTATGTAGCTTCCCTGGTCTAAGTGTATTGTGCACACCAGTGCACACACGCCCACACACTTGCTTCATACGCTGTTGCTATAGAACTGAGGCGGTCATGGTGGGATCCTGCATGTATCCCTGTGTACACAAAACATAAGAAGAAAAGGGGGAAAAGAGAAGAAAGAAGAAAAGAAAAAAAAAAAAGAAGAAAAGATTAAGAAAAAAGAAGAAATGAGAAAAAAGAAAAAATTTAAAAAGAAAAAACTATATTAATAATCGAGTTAAATAAGCTGAAGTGGGTTAGATGTTGAAGATACTCTGTAACTTCCTGTTAAAATTAGAGCACCAGTTCAGACTGGATTTTGAAAATGGAGCCCCTACTAACATTAGCAATAGTCCCGCATGAAAAACAGCTTCCACACTGACCTACTGCCACTCAACATAAACAAGTCATAGAACGATGTTTTCTTCTCCATTGTATTTTCTAAATACTTAGACCATCCAAAACATTAGAAAGCCAGGAACTTAATGCATAAAAGGCATTATCTTTTCAAAGCTAGTGTAGGCTTACAGGCAAGAACCACATTTTTCACTCCCTAATTTAATTCTACGCTAGACAGCACAGCACCCAGAATTTGAAGAGAAAGCACGGGTAACACTTAGACCTTGGGAACAATGAAGTAATCCTCACACTGCTGTACAATCTCTTCATCTTGTCCAAATTGCTGAGTTTCAGTCCTTGTGTTATGATCTTTCTTACAGAAGAGCAGCTGTAACGTTACCTTCTATTTCCTTCATAGAACTTCCATAGCATATCGTTGCTATTAGAATTATTTCATGCACATATACATACCATCATTTTTTTTTTTTTGTAGCTTGCAAGTACTGCAAACAGCCCTTAACACTACAGTAAATGATGAAATGTTTCTTTCGTGTTCTCTCTCATATAATTTACTTCTTGGTAAAACGGGTTGAGGAAGCAAGAGAAAACCGAAGCAGTAATGTTCCCTCTTCATAACCACAACCATTCAGAGGCCCAGCACGCAACTCAGTGCGATATATGTCTAACTCAAAAGACCTTACCTTTGTTCTCTGCCAGCATAATTGTTCTCCTTCTTAGTAACACTGCAGTCCCACCAGCCACGTTAACATTAATGCAGGAATGTCTATAGATTTAGCACAAAGAATTGTTTTCAAAGAAAGATGCTGCAAACACTTCTTACTAAAAGAACTGAATGCTAACACAAAAGGACCCAAGGATATAGTGGAAATACTGTCTGAGAAGAGATAAAGGATAGTTGCAAAAATATCGGGTACAAGAGTTAATCTAGAATTCACCTATCCCAGTTATTTCTACGCACTGCAACACAAACATTTAGTTTTATTAGGGGATTATTTGACTACCACAATACTATTTGCCCAAAGTTGGCTGGATACCTGAAGTAACTCCTACTGCTGTTATTTACAGACAAGCTGGAAAGCAGAAAAATGTAAGACGGTGAAGTTGAAAGAATGCAAAGGGGGACGAATTTACATATTTTAACTTCTGTTAAAGTCACTGCAGAAAGCCACTGATTTAAATTCTGATGAACTTGAATAGCATTGATAAAATATTATTCTATGTAAAGGACTACATAGACTTACACACATTACATAAAAATATGTAACGTAGGTAAAGTATACCTGCACACATACGATGCACATACGTGCACCAAACCCTGAAATTTCAGCACAAATAAGCATGCTTGTGCTAAGTCACACGTCATAGCTGTAGTAATACCACAGCAGGATGGAGAGCAGAGAGGACTAGGTGACTCTAGTCCATAAAAGGAACTGTTCTTTTCACAGGGGCGGAAGCAAAACGATAAATAAACTTCTAGCTAATCAGCAAAACACAAGTCTACTTGTTTAGGACCACAGGTTCACTTGCAACACAGACGCGCGCTCAAAAGTTATGCGGTCTGTCTGCTGAGAAGATACTCCAAGGCAAAGAGAAGGCAGCAGACAACTGTTCCCATTCCTGCCAGAGGAGTCATGGTGAGGGACAGCTCTGCGGTCTCACAAGTGCCGTACAAATGTTCATGAGGTGCAGGTAGCCATGCCCAGACACATTCAGCCAGGTCCCTTTCTACCGAGGCTCACTTCTAAAGGCAGCTGGTGGCTAGTACGATGCTGGAAGAAACTGGGTGCCTTTTAAACAGAACCATTAGGGTGCGATATGACTCCACCGTAACCTAGAACAAAACGGTTCCTAACTTTTAGTGTGAATTTATGACTCTGTGGACACTAGTAACTTAAACAGGTTAACAAAAAAATGACTAGGCAAATATACGCGGGGCAGGGGAGGGGTAATACAGCGTTAGGAGCTACCCAAAATGAAGGCAACAATCCCACCATAAAATGTTGTACTACGTTTTGCAGGCTGAGCCCCTATGTTTGTTGTCTTCCATCCTCCTTGCCAGCCATCCATCATCACTCACCGCCATTACTGGAACTAAGCCAACAAATCCCTCCATGGACTAAGGGTAATTCCGTGCCACAGAAACGCGACAGTTTATCGGTTAACCCTCTCTGTACCTGGAGGCAGCCAGGCTTCCTGCACGGAGCTAAGCGAAGGCTCCCGCTCTGAGCCCGGCAGCATCTCTGTTGCGTTCCTGCTTCTCAGCCGCGGGTGTCCCAGGCCGCTGGGCTGCCCGCCCCTTCCAGGCTGCTGCTGCTGCTGCTGCCGCCACCGGGCGCCGCGTTCTCCGGCAAACCGGCCCACGCTGAGGAGTGAGGTGTTCCGCCGGAGCTCCGTGTGCCTTCGCTCCGCAGCCTCACCCTTCTCATCGGCGGCAAGGAGCTGTTCACACCCACCATTACACGGGCTACCACCGCCACGGGGACCCCGCGCCGCGCTTCGAGCGAGAAGCTCCTCCGGGCTCGCTGACGGCCGCCGCCGCCGCCGCTGCTCTCCCCGCTCCCGCCCCGCTCGCCGCTTACCATCTGTGCCACCTTCAGCATGCCGGCGCAGGAGCGGAAATAGGCGCCGTCCATGAGCTCCGCGTCCGAGCCCGCCGAGCCGGCGGCGGCCGCGGGGGCCGCGGGCCCCGCGCTGCTCACCCCGGTGCGGATCACCCGCGCCCCGTGAGACATCGCTCCCTCCCGCGCTGCCTTCGCCGCCGCCGGGCCCGCCACAGAGCGGCCGCTCGGGGCGGGCCGGGGCGACGCGGCCCCGCGCCCGGTTCGGGGGTCACGTCGTCGCCTCCAGCACGAGCGCGACCTCCTCGCCGGCGGTGGCGCCGTTGCCGGTCACCAGCGCCATCCGCGGCGAGGCCATCTGCCGGT
>JAVSBS010022346.1:0-14898 GCA_033124195.1 Coracias cyanogaster | reverse complement strand
AGGGATGGGGACTCCACCACTGCCCTGCCCAGCCTGGCACAGCCCTTCACAGCCCTTTTGGGGAAGACATTTTTCCTACTATCTAAACTGTTGTTGTCCCTACCTGTTGCTCATCTGGAACCAGGCAAGGGCAGCAGGCTGGCAGAGCCGGCTGCTTGCTCGTGCAGCAGGCTGGTTTCTCAGGAAGGGGCACAGGACACTGCTGACACCTTCAGCAGTCACTGCCCCAAGGCAAGAGCCCGGGGCAGCCCCAGCCTGACTTCTCTGCATGAGAAGGGAGGACAGTCTTTTTGGAGATGGAGACCTGAAAAGCAGGACCTGGAAATGGCTGCTTGAGAAGCAAACCCTAAAGGGATCACCACACCTGAGAGGGCAGCTCCTGAGCACAGAGGGGACACCAGCCCAGCATCACCCAGCTCTTGCTCCCTGCCTTTCCTCCCAGAGCTGCGAGCCAGCTACGGGGAGTCCCCAGAGGTGTGGGATGTCCGTACTGGTGTGGCACAGCCTGTCGGGATGCACTCTGTCCTGAGGAGAAGATCCACGGTGCAGAGCAGCTCAGCCACGAGACCTCACCTGGAACAAGCTGGCTCCTGCCACGCCGGCACTGATCCGGGATAACAGCCGGTCCGTTTGCAATGCACAAAAGCAGCTCTTTTCCAGCTAGCACACAGGTTCATCGTCCTCTTAAAAACCTCGTTGTTACAAAAGGCCTGATCTCCAGCCCCAGCCGGCTCTCGGGATGCCAGCTGAAGGCGACAGGCGCCAAGGACTGTCACCAGCTCACAGGATTTAGCTCAGGGAAGCCTCTCTCCTGCCAAACCACCCTGCTCCTCGCTTCTCTCCTGCTAACCCCGGGGACTTCCCGCTCTCAGAGCAGCATGTCAGAATCTCTGAATCACTTTATCTGTGGAAGAAGCAGAACAAAAGGCTGCGAGAGATAGGCGAGCAGGTTTGCGACAGCGGCACCGCTCACTACAGCAAACATCCTTTTCCTGGCATTTTGTTTTGCACCTAATTGAATCAGTCTCTGCCTGGCTAATGAAAGAGAGGAAGAAAGTGGAAACCGTTCCTTTGTTTCTCCAGCCTGCGGAGAGCACCCTGCTCGTAGAAGGGCTGCAGGCTGCCAGCGCTGCCCACTGAGCATCCCATGGCTGGGAATGCACCAGGTCCCCCCTTCTGGAAGATCCTCCAGGATAGAGCTTGGCCAGCGTCTCCAGGGATGGAAGCTGCAGAGTGACTGAGCTTCCACTCCGCAAGCTCCTTTCCTTCATCTCTCCTGGATGCATCCCACAAGAAAGAGAAAAAACAACCAGAAGGAAGGAAAGCAGCGACCATTTCCCATTGCCCTGCTCTGCCAAGGCGCTCTCAGAGCACAGTCCTGTTGCAGTCAAACAGCCTTGAGCCCCTGGTTGCTTCCTCTGCTCCCTCTCAAAGACCTGAGACAGGCCAAGACGGTTTCACTCAATTTCCAGCTCTGCAAACTCAGTCCGGGATGCGAGAGTCACGCCGGCCTCTCTCCTTTTCACATAGTGACAGTCCCTGCGTACATCGAGCTCTACCCTCGGCGACACCCACGCACCCGCTGGGCCTACAAGGAGGGTGTGTAACCCCACCTGACTCGGCGGCGCAGGGAGCAGAGCCCAGCTCCCCCCTGCAGCAGCCCTGTCTGCAGGAGAAAAGGAAGTTGTGCTTGATTTTGTCACTCGAGTCGACAAGGTACCATTTTACGATATCGCAGACTTGATGAGACACCGGCGAAGGTGGAGCAGGCTGCGCTCGTTGTGCTCACGAGCTGACTCAAAAAGAGGGTGGAAAGAGCTGCTGATGTTGCTGCCGGCCACCCACCCGACCCAGCAGCTGAGACACCGCTACAGAAATGAACGGCCATGAAAGCAAGTAGGAAATCTGGGGCAAACGTTTCTTTCCATCCCCTGACCAGAGTTCAACGTTGGATGTCAAGGGTAAAGGTGCAGAAACGGTCGCTTCTACCCCACCCATGCAACAAGCGGAAGGTGAAACAGTAAAACACAAGCTTGTCTTCTGGAAAGTCAACGCTCTACCACCAGTGAACATCTCTAACTCAGCTGTTATCTCCTCCTCCGATTTCCACTCCTCATGGCCTGCTGTCACTGCTCCCTTCATTACCTCCCCAGGAGCTTTATCCTGCTCATGGTCTTCGCTAGGAAATACCTGGGAGTTTGCAAAACCGACCTTAGTCCAAGATTTCAGAGGCAAGATCATGTATTAGGGGCAAACCAGGCAGATGAAGGTGACCTGCAACTGCTCTTCCCAACCTTCAAGCAGCTGAACGCCCTCTTGCACAGGCCAGAAAAGCCTTTATTAAAAAAGAAAAAGAAAGGTAGGTTAGATAACGCCCTTGACGGAAATCCAACTTCCTCCAAATGGACAAGTCCCTCGTTGCATCATTTCCTTCTCCCTAGAATAACTTCATCAAGATTTTGTTTCGAATGTGTCCTTTCTAAGCCGCTGAGCTGGTGCCAAGCATCCCGGCAAGAGAAGGAAGCAAACCTACTGGGAAAAGGAGCCAGCTTCCTCCAAACGGCCGGGGAGGACACGCGGGAAGCTGAAATGGCATCGAGCCATGAGAAGAGGCCAGGATGCACCATTGTCCGAACGCCGATGAAGAAGCTCTCCTTCCCCTCCCCACCCTCTTCCACTGCAGGATTGTGAAAGAGAAGTAACATTACCACGATTAGCACAGAGGAGGAAAACAGCTCGCCCTGGTTTTGTAATCGGGGTATTAACTCTTGTCAGGTCCCAAAGCAAAGAGAAACCCCTCATGTATCTTCAGATGTTACCTCCGCTCCCTCTTTACAGTGGAGAGCGGTGGGAGACCGATTTTAACCCAAAAAGGGTTAAATATCTACCGAAACCAAGCCATGTAGTGGGTAGGGAAAGGCGACCACGGGCTACAGAGCATCTCCTGCCCAGAGATCCGAGTGTCCCAGCACCTCTCCTTAAGGGCTGTGGCTGGTTTGTGACGGCTCCTGCTCAGCGCTTTGGGTAGCACCAGTTCCAGGAATAAAGCCCTGCACTGCCAAGCGCTCACGGTACCGCCCCTGGGAAAGAGGAAAGGGATTCTATTTCCCTGAAAAAAAGCTATCTTCACTATCACAAGGAAGGACTTTTGACCCCCAAATGAAGCCGTTTCTGTCCTCCTCAACTGCGTATTGATCCTGGTGCAGAATGACGAAAGATCTGTGCCAACCATCCAGCTGTGCCTCCTGCGAGCAACCCAAGATCCTGGTGGGGAGAAAGCACGTGGAAGGAGAACTCCAGTACCAAGAGCTGCGCAATCAGAAGTGAGCAACAGGCGGCAGACAGCGTGTTCCTCCATCTCCAGCCCAGTGCTGCCAGGAGGAAGGAGCAGGGAAGATGAACATCGTGGCACTGCTTAGCCACAGCTTCCTGCTGACAAACCTCTGAGGGGAAGAAATAAAAAAAAGCCTGAGTGAAGAGGCATTAGCGTTTGAGTTTGAGAGAGAAGGCAAGCCTCCAGGGATGGGGCACACCTCTGCCCACTACCCACCTGCGCATCTGCTCTCCTTTGGAAGGAGCCTGCTACAAACACAGCTCAAGATACAACTGAAACAAGCAAATCCTCACCAAAAATAGATGAACAAGTGAATCAGAATGAAATACAATGGGGATCCATGGGAGATACGCATGAGGTGCCCACCAAGACCAATTTCTTGTAGCCCAAGGTTCATGCTGCAGAAATCACTAGACTTTGCTGTGCCCATCTCCCCCCAGTCTGCAGGGATGATGACAGGACTCCCTGGAGCACCCGAATCGGAGAGCGCGAGGTGAAGCAGAGCAGCAAGTTCATCTTCCTGCAACCTGTATTCCCACTGGACTGAGTTCATCCATCACTCTGAAGGGACAGAAACCTGACCCTGGCCCCCGGGACATATTTTGATCAGCTCCACGCTCCTGAAGGCATGGAGAGCGCTGTCTCTGCTGCTTTGAGATGCAGCCCGCTTGCCCAGAAGACAACTGTTGGACATCTTCTCAGCTTGTTGCCTCTGCAAGAAGCAGAAGCAACTTTTGGTGGCCCAGCAGAGAAGTGAATACAAACCAACTCTATTCCCCTCTGCCTTTTTGTCCAGCTCAATGTTAACTCCTCATTATCACAGGGCCAATGGGAACCCTCCCGATACAGGCTGGGATTAGCTTCATCTGACGGATCCCAGTCCTGGGAAGATACCCACAAGGAATGCATCACTGGATGAGAAGGTGCTCTCAAGGATGAAGCTTTACTGACAGAGCAGGAGGAAGCCTTCACACGCAGAGAGCCCCTGGACCACAGCAACAAACACTTGCGTTTCCTCTGGGCATTCCCAGCCCTCACCACTATTCATGGTGATGATCCACGTATTGGTTGCCCTGAGTGCTACTTAAGGCCAAACCCACCCACAAATGGCTACAGGGAGAGGTCTGGAGGTGAGGGGATTTTCCCCAGCCTTCACTGGCACTTGGAAAAACCATGTTCACGCTACAGCTCTCCAGTTACCAGAACCGCCTTCCGATTCACACCTGAAAGTTTTGTGGGTTCACTCCCCACACTGGGGACAAATCACACTCAGATCATCTCACTCACCCCGGCCCCTAAAAAATAGATATTTCATAAGTGGATGACTAACCCTGAGAAATTCTCGTAGGCAAACCGTCTCCAGGGATGTTTGTTACTCAAGCGAGGTGGCCGTTTCCTCCCGAGGGCTCTCAATGACAAGCACGGAAGGCCCCCAAGAAAAGGGGTTCTCCAATTTCCACCCCCATTGGCGAAGTTGAGCTCAGAGGTTTGGATCTTTGCTTTCAACTTTTAGCAGCAACCAAACACTTTGCCTTTCAAAGCCTCCACAGCTTCTGCTGTACGACGGGAGACACAAAGTGGCCCTGCTTTAACTCAAGGGCATGGAAGATGACCTGGGCAGCAGCAAGGTCCCACCGATTTCCATCGCCTTGGCAGCACGGCGAGATCCTAGGTCAGAAAAGCTCCCACCCATTTTGCCGGTTAACTCTCTACTGAAAGCTTTGTTTTTCCTGCCGATGTGGAAACGCAGCTCCCACGCCACGTCACGCCCCTCTGCAGCCGGGGCAAGGCAGAGCCGCGTGCCCCAGCGCAGCCCCCGCCTGTGCCCCACCGGCTGCGCAGACACGAGCCTTTGTTCTCCAGAGCTGTCACCGAGCGAAGCGGCGCCCGGGAGCGAGCTCAGCGCGGCAGCTCCGCGCTGGCAGCGAGCGCTTAAGGCGCAAGGAGCTTTCTCTGGGACGCGGTGGTGATAAAGCGGCTTCCAGAGCAAGGAGCGAGGATCTGCCCAGGATGGAAAGGTCTCCACCAACTGACATCAAACCCACCGGGGCAAGGAGGAAAGAAGGTTGGTTGGGGAATGCAGAGGAAGGTGAAGAAATGGGAGAAGGAAAAGGAGGAGACGCGGAGGCAGGTATGCTGCCAAGTAGCGGGATGCAGGAGATAAGAGAGCTGAGGAGGAGGTGGAGGGCTCTTTGAGATCGAGGTGGTTACCAGGAGCTGCTGAGGCGTGATGGAGTTGTCCGTGTAAATGCACAGTTTCTCCACGGTCAGGGGCATGGTTTCTCGCAGCTTGGAAGCCAGGAGCATGCAGACTGCTCCCAGAAGCTGCAAGTGATTTTTCCGCACGGGGACTGTCGACAGGTAGCGATCCACATAATTCATGGCCAAGGGGAAGACCTCTTCTTCACACTTCTGCTCCTCGCACACCTGACAAAACCCGGTTACAAAAAAATAAAAAAAAAAAATAAAAGGAAGTTTTAATCAGCACAGGGCTCCCCAGATCCTGCCTGCACCACAGCTTCAAAGCTTCTGGTCGCGATGGTGTTTCACACCTATCATCAAGGGCTTTGAAGGCACTTTGGAGCTACGGAGTAAATTAGCTACAGGTTTTAAGCGTGTGTCTTTGGTGGGATTATACCAGCAGCAAGTCTGACCACTGCCTTAAGACTTTTGTCTTCCTGCAGAAAGCTGCAGAACCTATTTGTGCGCTCTTTCTAGCTACGTACAAGTTAAAACCAAGATTGCTTTCTCTGGCCCCTTGTTTAGTGGTCCCTCTTGGAGGTGTCTCCAGGCAGCTGTACAGCAAAGCTGCCATTTTCTGCTCTGTGGGGACTAGGGACCTCTGGAGAAAAGGAGCAATTCCAGCATATCTCCAGCTAAAGACCTAATGGGGCAGGATCCACAGGAACTTCTGGCAATTCCACCTTAAGTGGTCCAGAAGAATCAATGGCAGAGCCCAAATCAATGGTTGAGTCCAAAAGTCCTCCTCCTCCCCCAGCCACACTTGTACCACAGCCACCAACAGAACCCAGGAGCTCCGAATTTCAGCCCTCTGCTCTTATCTCTCCACCAGCATCAAAACACTGGTCATATTTAACTTCCTCCTTCCAACGCAACCATAAAAATATTGAGGTTTCCCCTGATGGCAGCAGCAAACGCCACCATCCTCCTTCCAGCAGCGACTGCCACAGCGCCAGGGACACCGACACGAAGGGCTGGGACAACTGCCAAGTGTCATCCGCTTCTTGAGTGCCTTTAGGGGCTTCACAGGAACAGGCTCCAAAGCAGCATTTATCTGACTACCCTTCTCAGACAGGGAGTTGCAGGAACAGAACAATAATAGCGGGGAAAATAGTAATTAAAGAAAAACAACTTTAAAAAGCATCTTGTTTGTTCTTTCTTTTGACAGAAGCAGCTTCTTGCAACAGCGGCCGGGTGGGGAGCAGACATTTGTCCTTTGCACGATCTGTTCTCTCTTTCTCTGTTGAGACTCTTTGACCATCTCATGAAGAGGCCCAGGAGGTTTCCCCACTGAACTGTGTCCCGCAGGGAGCCGCATTCAGTTTTAATTTAGGGAAGCAAATGGCAGTGGTATTATTTTCCCCCCTTTTTTTCACCAGGAATGTTCAGCTCAGGAAACGCCAGTCTCTGGCCTGCTGAGCTCCCTGCCCCGAAGTTTTGGGGAGCAGAGGGGAAATAGGGGGGCTGGGAGCAGCACGGGTGAGGTGAGCACAGGCTGGGGGGCCGGGGGAGCTGCTCTTCCTGCATGGGGCAAGCAACATCTTCCAGCACTCAGACAGACACCGCTCCGCCGCCTTTCCCACCCGCCTCCGGAGCCTCCACGTGTAGCTCCTAACGGCATAACCCCCCCCGCAACTCCGCCACCGGAGACCAGACCTCCGGCGCATTCCTGTCGCCTGGATTGTCCCTTGCACGAGGTGCCTCCTCTGAGCCCCCCCCCCAGCGCACACAGCTCGGGTGCCCCTGCCCTGCTCTCCCCCCCGCCGCCAGCTCTCTCCCGCCGGAGCAAGAGCGCGGAAAAGCGCCGGTGACCGGGCAGGGAACCGGGGCTGCGACGGGAAAAAGAGGCAGCGGCCGAGCGCCGTTACCTCCAACATCCAGAAAGCCAACATCTTCCGCATGTAGGGCTTGATCTCCCGCTGCACGCACTGGAAGTAGGAGACGCGGGGGCTGTAGCGTTCCTCCTGGCTCAGCAGGTTCTGCAGCACCCGCCGGTCCCCGAGGAGCTGCGGGTCGCGCCCGGCGCGGGGCACACGGGGAACGGCTTCGACGCACAGCAGCTCCATGGGCGCAGCGAGCAGAGCCGAGCCACCCCACCGGCTCCGCTGCCGCCGCCGCCGCCGCTGCTGCTGCTGCTGCTGCAGCCGCCGCGGGACGCCGGGAACTGGCCGCGCTCCCGCAGAGGCGGAGCCGCCGCCAACCCCCGGCCCGGCCGCGCCAAAGGGGGCGGAGCCGCCGGCGCCAGCGGCCAATCGGCGGCCGGAGCGGCCAGACACGTGCCGAAAGCGCGCGCTGGCCACGCCTCCCGGCTAAGCGGAGGGGCGTGGCCAAAGGCGCGCCGGCGGGCTGGCAGCACGTGGAGCGCCCGCGGGGCGCTTGCTGCCATGTTGGCGGGGAAGGGAGCCCAGGATCGGGCCGAGCCCGGGGTTCGGCTCGGCTCGACCCCTCCGCCGCGGCTTCAGAGGCCGCACGGTGCCCCCCGAGCTCCGGCATCCTCAGGGCTGAGGCGGCATCGAGCTCTCTGCAAGCTGGGAAAGCCCTGGGGAGGTTTGCCGGGAGTCAACCGGTATTAGGAATTTGTAAGACTAATTTTTTCAGTATTTACTCCTATACTCTTTTTTTTTTAATGCGTGCCTGACCAAAGTCCTTCAAGGCTATGAAAATAATCAGCTGTGTACACACTTGGAGCCGGTCGGTACCCAGCCTCCCCAAAGGTTCCCTCCTGTTCCTCCTGGGGCAGCTCCATGGGAGATAGCAACCTCGGTGTCTGCCGAGATAAGGGTTTGTCAGGCCTGGCTGGCTTTTCAGAATAATTAACAATTGTTTGGAAACGCCTTTGCAAATTGTACGCGGAATGGCTCCTTTAGGGATTTTGAAGCCTTTTGCGTAAGTTTGCCCTGTGACTTCCCCAGCATCCAGTTTGCTCTGCGCTGGTGGTACCTGAGTTGGCTTCCAGCTGACCCAGCAGTCATCGCTTCCCGCTGCGGGAAGCTGCAGACAATGGCCTGTAACTCTGGCTGCCTTGCGCTCTGATGGCTACAAAACCTGCGATGTCTTGGCTTTGCCAATGGGAAGGGTCAGAAAACAGTATAAAATGCGCAGCAGATTCTCTAATGCAAGGGGTGATGGATTGCCTTCAAGCTCGCAAATGGAAAGCTCCTCACTGCGTGGAGACAATTAGCTCAGAAGGTCCATTTTTAACGACGGTGCCCAAGAGCAGTTGCAAAGGCAACGTGCCCCAGTGGGATCACCAGCCTGGATAAGGCTCTCACCAGTGGGATCACCAGCCTGGATAAGGCTCTCACCACTGGGATGGAGCCGCAATGTGGCATTTGCAGCAGCCGTTCGTTGGAACCAAACAATTATAATCGCAAATCTGAGAGGTGGGAAGTAGACTCCCGACCACCAGCATCTCTCGCTCTGCTAGACTGCATCATTCCCTGCCAGTCCTGCCCGCCCTGCCCTCTGACACGAAGCACCTCAGCAGCCTAACACGCCACTGCACAGCGCAAGACATTCCATTTTCCAGTGCGGTATCGCTGAGCTGGGAGCAGCAGAAAGGGAATCGGACAGAGACAAGCTCAAAATCAACTCCCAGCAATAATCTGTATCTGCAGCCCCGGGGGAGAAAACTGCTCCTGCTCAGGAAGGAGCGGAGCAATAGAATTGGTAGAAATCATGGACTTTTGGGATGCAGCGTCACCCAACGGGCACTCAGCTGGAAGGCCTCTGACCAGCTCTGCGGAGTTGTCCTCACGCATACACTTGTGTGTATTTTTAGGCTCAAGGAGTGATTTGCCCCAATAGCAGCTCCCCGCCGCCCCGTCACTTCTATGTGTGCCATTTTGACACATTCAGTCCTTTTTTTTTTCGTATATTCAGTCATCTACAAAGACTCTTTTAATGAAGAACAAACATACGAAGTTAATAAGTGTAAGTAAAACAAGACTGAAGTCTTTGTTCTCTCTGCTCAGGATTTTTTTGGTTGAGAATGGAAAACATCTTTTCGATCGGAGGTTTAGGGGTTCAAAATACTGCTCGTGACAATGAACACAAGGGTCACACACAGGACACGCTTTGCAGATGCTGGAACACCATTTTACGCGCGTACAGATGGCTTTCATTTTCTGCAAGGTAGACGATACGTTGCAAATTTTTAATGATGCCGTCAGTGTCGATTTGTTGTGAATGCCCCGAGAACACCACACAGCACGGTGATGAGCTACCGGAGGAAAGAAAGGGGGACAGAATTCGATCAATCTCATCCCTGCCTTACCATGAAGAAGAAGACTTCTCGTAGGTGAGATGCGATTCCCAAGTCCCTTTCCCAACTAACCTTCTTTCCCTTTACAGAGAAATCTTCCAGTGATGTGGGCAAGAAATATTTGAAGAATCTATGGGAGAGATTTCTGTGGACCAGTCAGCTGGTTTTAATCCGGGGTGACCCCCCTGCTCCACTCCCCCACCCTTTCATTGTGAGCAGCATCCCCCGTTTGTGCAGGGGAAGAGAAGGGCCCCATGTCCCACATTTTTAGTAAAAATAGACAGCAGCTATTTTCTTTAGTCAGGCAAAGGGAAACCACAGCACTGGGTTCTTGGTCCTTTTGGTTTCTGGCCTGGGCCTTTTGAAATTGAAAGTTTCAGGCCCTTTCCCAGACTTCATGGTCTTTCTCCTGTTTCCCAGTGTCTGCACGGCGGTTCAGACACAGCCCCTTCAGCTGGAGCTGGGCTCGGTGGCAACCATGGGCCACAGGACACCGAGGGGGAAAATGAAGCCTGTTGCATAAGAAAGTGTTCCTTCCAGATGATGACTTGGCAAAACCGATGCCTCTGCAAGCCACATTATCAGGCTAGAAAGGCAAATTACAGACTGCGGGCGTCCTAAAAAGCCTATTGTGTGGGTGTGCGGAGGGAAAAGCGAAAATTCCAGGAAAACCAAATTTTGGTCACTGTTGTCCACAGATAGTCAGCTTCCTGGCCTTGGCAAGAAAGAGCGCAGCAATAGTAAAAAAAGGAAATTCCTTCAGAGTAAAAATTTAAAAACCTGATGGCCTCCAGGCTTCCAGGATCTCGAACCAGCAATGTTATTCTTTGCTGAATCATAAAGGGGGCTCATTTTTTTGGTATGTTGATGATGAATTAAAAAGAGTGACCAGCAGCCAGAGCTTTTAAAGGGGCAGTGGCAGATGCAGGTCTGCTTGTGACGGGCAGCTGGTGTCACGCGTGGGCTTGCACTGAGGTTGGCCGTTCCCAGGGGTATGTCCATAAGCTCTGCAGAAAGTCCTTATCTACGTCACTTTGCATCAGCAGCGGGCTCTGCTCCAAAGGCTGTCAACAAACGTGGTCAGTCCCTTTTCTATTTTATACCTATCTTCCATCCAGTTTTGATCTACCAAGAGCTAAGCCATCTTCTCCCTTGGTCATACTGTGAGTACAGTGTCATCAGTGACATCAAAATGAAACTGCTTAACCTGCATGAAGGACTTGAAAACTAAATCCAATGAGCAAATACCTATCTAATTCACAGTAGGAAATCCCCCAAATAAAATGAGAACGAGGTACCATTTTGTGCAAGTGTGAGAAAGAGCTAAGACAGCGGTTCACACTTTTTTGAGTTGAGCATTTCAAAACGACTTCAAACATCCTACTCTGTTCTATTTCACATCCAGTTTTCCCTAAAGCGGAGAGATACTGCAGCCATTCCCAGCAGGGAAGAGCAAGGCCCGTGGCACGCAAGGGCGAGCAGAGCGCGCTGTGGCGGTTTGCTGTCACACCCTGTCCTTGCCAAGAAGTCCCTGCTGCTTCAGGAGGAGACGGCCCAGTTTACCATCCATCATACGCACCGCAACCGCCGCTGGAGATGGAGCAGCAGCCGCAGGTCATGCCATGGGGCGCTCAACTTCACCTGCTGGGGCGGCAGCGGCCGGGCAGAGCGCTGCAGGGACGCGGCGGCAACGTTGCCCCGTTGTAGATGTTTGCTCTAGTGCCCGTGAACCGGAGCCCGCGGGCACGGGGAGCTGAGGCATCTTCTGCGCTCATTCAGCCAGCCCCTGGTCCAGTGGGTAGCAGAGCCGAGGATTTCCTGGTCTCGGTCCCATGGTTAAACACAAGGCGGCTGCCTCCCCCCCGGCACTGGCTCGCTCTCCTTTCTCATACCTTATTCATTCTTAACTTAGAAAAAAATGCCTTCACTGGATTGAAGTTTGGTTGAGTACAAGTTAAACATTTGACCCAGGGGACGTGTTTCCTAATATCGTTCCCATTACTGGCAACCACCGCATTCCCTTTCCTCTGACTTGGTCAGACTTTTGGGTACAACTAATTAGTTCGGAGTGATATCATCCGAATACAGAATCTCAGCAATGCTTAGAGAGATCCAGCAATGAGATACATGAGAATTGTGAAGAGGAAAGCTTGCTGCTTCAAAGGCCAAAATACAGCTTCTTCATTGACTTAAGTCCCCTTATTAGAGCAGCCTTGGGACCAATTGTCTATTTAAACAAAAATAAATGTGGCTGTTGATACTGTTTGGGTTCACGCTACATCCCTCACATCTGCGGCTGTTCCTGGGCTAGATATCAATTTAATAATACGAGTTCCTTAACCGGGATTATGAAAGGAGAGAGTGGATGTAGGGAAGCCCTTTGCTGAGGTGGCCTCCAGAACAGGACAAAGAAGGGATTGGAAAGGGCTATGAATGGGTGAAAAGAGAAGCATTTGTAAACAAATGCAAGCAGTTTGTTACGTCTTTTGGCAAATCACATAGGAGAACATTTCCAAAGTGGCCATGGCTTTGGAGTGGCTCCATTTTGGAGCAACTGGGCCAGCTTTGACTCCAGTGGGGCCGGCCCAGTTCCCCCCACAGCTACCAGTTTAGGCCAGCAGAGATTTAAATGTAGCTTCACACGACTTTTTATGAAACGCATTAGAACAAGTTTGTCTTTATCTGTCATTTTAGCAGCTGTTTTCTGCCCTAGTTCCCTTTTCCTAATGAAATCTAAAATTAAGTCACATTTTCTTTGACTCAAACTCATACCGTAGTGAGCCATCCCCAGGTGAATGTTCAGTTTTGCTCCCAAATCAGGCATTTTAGAAACCAGCCAAATTCAGCTGATAAAGATAGAAAGAAATACCATAGAAAAAAAAATGCAAAGCTGAAACCAATCAATTTCAGAATGCAAACTGGGCTTGGAAAGCCCCCAGTTGTGATATATTTAGTTAATTTCAGGGGATTATCTGTGGTCGCCAAGTATGCAAATTGTTAAAAAATACTGCCCTGAAATTTTACATATAAAATACATCTCTTTTACAGCACCCTTCCCTTGTCCATCCTTCCTGCCTTTTCCTGCCCTGCCCTAAATTGATCTTGTTGCCCGTGTCTCGCACACCCTCTTCGGTAGAGTAGATGCGTTTGGGTTTTTCTAAGAATTTTTGGTTGCATGATATTCTTCATTTGATGTGGCAAAGCCGGTGCCTAGCGTCTGTTTGCCAACGCAAACTGCCAGTCAGCGAGGCAGGGCCAGCTCAGGGCTCCTCGGCAGGGCCGGCAGAAAGGGAATTTGCTGTGGTTGCCCTAGATTCTGTGGTCCTGCTTGGCAGGGGGGTTGGACTCGATGATCTCCAGAGGTCCCTTCCAACCTCTAACATTCTATGATTCTATGGAGAAAGTATCCGTCCTGCCTGGTGAAGCGAGGAGGAGGAGGAGGCTGGCCCAGCAGAAACAGGAGCAGGGAGAAGGGAAAATCCTTGGAAGCCGGGCTTGCTGCTCCTGCTGCAAGAAGTTGGCTCTGCTACGGGATGAGGCTGTTTGCAGCATCACGTGCTTGTGTCCCAGCTGCTCATCGCACGGTAGCACCCAGGCACGTTTTCCAGGGCCCCACAGAACGAAGCAGGCAGCAGAACCATGGCAGCAGGGCTGGAGCCAGCCAGCACCCCTGCGGAGATGGGGTTGACGGACTGAGCACTGGGCTGGCAGGCAGTGGAGCTGGATCTTCAGCTCGCCTTGGCCGAGCGGTAGATGAGGATGGAGACTGGGCAGGTTCGGACTAGGAGGACTGTTCTCTTTTGAGGGGACGACGTTAGGACACGACGAAGGGTGGGC
The DNA here is from genome assembly GCA_033124195.1 of Coracias cyanogaster. Classification (NCBI taxonomy): domain Eukaryota; kingdom Metazoa; phylum Chordata; class Aves; order Coraciiformes; family Coraciidae; genus Coracias; species Coracias cyanogaster. The sequence continues at coordinate 1,222 of JAVSBS010022346.1, read as the reverse complement.
TTGGAGGTGTCCTGCCACCCCACTACCAGAATTGCAGTGGAAACACGCCAGGACTGAGCTCTGGGGTGCCCGCGATGGGCAGGCAGGAATCTCATCGGGTCCGTTGAGTCCATGCTCTATTTGGTTCCTTGGAGGAAGGGAGGACTGTGCTGTGTGGATGTGTTTTGGGGGATAGAAAGCAAGTGACTGATACCCCGCTGACTTCCCCTGCTTGCAGTGCACCGGGCCTGCTGTTACCTCCCAGCACAGGCTGAGTACCCGCGATGACGGCTTTGAACCAGAGGCAGACCTTGCAGGCGAGAAGCCTTTAGCCTACAGCTCACGGGCTGCACTCGGTTCATCCTCGGTGTAACTGAAAGGAAACATCTTGTCACCGACCCCACACCAGCCAGAATATGCCCACGCAGGCAGCGGACGCTGAGCTGAGCCGCTCTCCTGTCCAGCCAGCACATCTTCCCTCACCTGGGCACTGAAATAGGCTCATCCCTCCAGTTCAAGCTGGGAAGCCAAAGAAGGAAGATTTTAAGGCCTTACAAACCACAGTGATTAAGTACAGGCAAAGAGGAATTTGTTAATAAATGGAACTAAAATACAATCCACGCAGCAACACAGCCATCGCTCAGATAACCCGCGGCTTTGAAACAAGTCTCGGTCTCTCAGTATTAGACTCTGCTCCCAGAACACCTTCCCTGCACGCGCAAACGTCGCGGTATTTCTTGTGACCATCACAGCCAGGTACCCCCGTGTATCCTAAGAGAGGTGTGGAGATCAAACTCTCCAAGATGCTGCGATCCCCGGCGAAACGCAGCCGCATTTCTCCCATCAGCTGCGGTAGTTGTATATTATCTACACATTATTCTGCATTCACATCATCAATAATTACTGACATTAACAACATGCTAATGAGACACTCCAAACACATCCACGTCACGGGGCAAGCAGCTTTCCCACTCGTTGTTAGTGTTGGATCTTTGGTGGAGGGATTTCAGCAGTCGCCCCATACATTGACCATTTCTTCCAACACTAACCTACTGCTCTGCCTTTGCTCCGAGCCTGAGAGCACAGGAGTTGCTTCTCCTGCCTGTCCACTCTGCCCTCTCACAGAATCATTATGGTTGGAAAGGGCCTCCAGGGTCATCAAGTCCAACCTCTGTCCCAGCATCTCTCTAACCACTACACCATATCCTCAAGCACCACATCTATTCGTTCTTTAAACACCTCC
>JAVSBS010022345.1:32143-43768 GCA_033124195.1 Coracias cyanogaster | reverse complement strand
TGGCAGGACTGTCTGAAAGAAGACTTCTGAGGGGGTGTTGCTGAGTTCAGTGTTGACCTGTGTGATCAGGCAACTGAAAGCAGCATGAAACAATGATGGCTGAAGCAGCATGACACTGGTAACCGCTTATGCAATACCATTTATTCCAAAGGAAGCATGTAAATCCTAATTATTCAGAAAATGTTAATAAAGAAACAATATCCTTCCTCAGACAATGTTCAAACCTGTTTTTTCCCCAGGGAAATCTTTCCGTTCTCCCTTTGATGATGAAGTTGCCTTTCTGCTCAACTGAACCACGCTTTGTGTTTGCTTTCACTAGGTATGTACAAAAGTCAAGCAAATTAATGTTTAATATGTTTCCCTAAGTTAGTTACTTTTTTTTCTACCTGTGTGGATTTTATTGTCTGAAATTTTGATGAACAGAGCAGCTTTAAACTGATGCCTTTATCAGCCTGTATGAAAAGGGTTATAAAGGATGGCAAACAGAGCCTTTTCTAGCCCTTTGCTGGAATCTGACCAGAAGAGTAGCAGACTTGTCTCATCTCTGTATCTAAATACTCAAACTTTGCCACAGCAAGACCAAGTAATGTGACCACCCATGAGAGCAATCCCCTTGCAATCAGTCCACAATGGCTGAGGCTGGTCTGCAAGTGCAAGAGTGAACCAGTTGCTCTCTGCCATTACAGCTGAGTGCACATAGAGACTTACCCTGGTGGGGATTGCTGTTTCAGCAGAGCAGATTCTAAAGGATCTTCAGTCTTAAAGGATCCCAAAGCACTTTATGGGTCTCCTTATTTCACCATAGCTGTTTGTGAACACCTGGCATCAGTAACTGGAAAATTAGCAGCTGCAAAGCAACCATAGCATTTTACCTGCTACTTGTTACTCATTTAGAGTCATCAGGTAGGCAGAGGTATAAGGTGATGTTGATATTGTGCTCTTCTTTTTCCCTTAATCTTTGTGTAGTTCATAATGAACTCTGTAGGATTTCCAGGTAATCCTTAGCAAGTCAACTTTCATGCTGTCAATTATCTCTTTATGATACTAGTGTCTAGGTTGCAGGTCTAGGAATTGAATTTGAAGTAACAGAATTGAATAAATTCATGCTAGGGAGTACAACTTTGCTTTAGGCCAGCTTCTGACCTGGATCAGGACTGGCCAATCTGCACTTCATGGCTGGAGATAGCTTGTGTTGGGGTTACACCCATGAGCAGTGTTGAGATGAAGGTGCCTAACATTGCAAGATTCCTGAAGTAAAAGGAGCAAGAAGGCAGTGCCACCTCCTGTCTGGTGCTCCCCAAGGTATGTGCCTGGTGAGTCACACTCATCAGGAAGTGTCAGATGCAGGTATCATAGTGAGGTTTTCTCTTTTGGCTTTGCTTTTCCTTGGAGGCTTCCATCAGGGATTTTGTTAGCCTTGAGCAGCCATGCTTTTCCAGGCACCAAATAATTCACAGTGCTGGCTACAAGGAAAGGTACAAGTGCCCAAGTTGTGTTTCGAGTTCTGAGAATGCAGTACAAATTGTTTGGATTTTTAGCACTAAACCTGGTCTGCACCCTGGCTTCTACCAACTGTTTGTTTTTTCTTAATGAACCAATATTTGGTTTACTGACAGGCTGCAGTTGGCTCTGGTGTGGCTTGAGGAGCAGAGGGTGAAGAAAAGAGGCTGTTCCCTTTTTGCTTCTTTGTTATTGCACAATGTCCGACTGAGAAGAAAGTGGAATTTCTCTTGGCTTTGTGCTATATGAGCTCCAGAATTAAATAAGGCTGTTAAAACTCTTGACAATATAAATGATAATGTACCTTTTATATAAATAGGCCACATGCTGTAGGGAAATGCTGTCAGTCTAAGACAAATTAGTTCAGGCGAAGGAAAATTTTTGCTCTTTCTAGGCAAGATCTTTGGCAGCTGATTAAGGATTTAGGGTTTTTTTGGGGTTTTTTTGGTGTCTGCTTGTTTTTTTTTAATAGTTGTAGAAGTGTCTTTTCCAGAAAAAGCTGTTGACTTTATCATTGTTGTTAGTATATTTTGTCATCATCTGAAAAAGAAAATTCAGTTAACCTTGCTTGTAACTTCCTAACATCTGTACCTAGCATTTCCTTGTACTTTCTTATTTCACAATTCAATTTCTCCTTTTTATTTTAATCCTGGAGACTTTCTCAGTGAACTAATTCTTTCTTGCATTGTCTTTCTGCTGATCAGCCAAGTAGGAAAAAATCCTCTGCTTAGGAAATGCAATCATCTTGGCAACAAACAGATAATGCCAAATTCCCTTGCTATCACATTTTTGCTACAGGTGCTGAACAAGTGTTAGAACATTTCAAATCGTATTTTCACACCACAGATTGTTTTTTCCTTTCAGCAGTTTTTCTAAACAACACAAAATATTTCTGTGGTAAAAATTTGCCGTGATAAAGACAGGCCCCTATGCAGTTATAGGGACCGTTGATAGTGGTGAGGAGTGGTGTTTCTTTCAGATTTCCATCTATACATTTGGAAACCAAACTCCTGAGTGTCTGTTCTGCGGGCTGGGTAAGAAGAAATGTGTCACTTCCTGAAGTTGTGGCTGGCTCTTGATATGACTGTCTGACAAGATTGACCTACTTCACAATAAAAACAGGGATTGCTTTTAAAATGAGCCTTTTTCAGGCAGTTTTGGGTGCTGCTCTCCTAGTTGCATTTACACAGAAAGGAAGGTCAGTAGGACAAAGGCATCTCATTTAGAAGGGAAGAAATTTTTATAATGTCCTGCAGAGTAAATTTCACTTAAATCTTCTAAATTCAATCCTGTCTCATCTCACACATGAAAATATGAGACTGACATGTTTTCCTGATGGTATTTTTTCACTGTGTAATTAAGGTGTAAGATTTAAAAGCAGAGGCTGAATTTTTGTCTTTGGGATTTCACTGGCAATTTGTTTCCATAAGCTCCCCAGATCTCTCTTCTGGAGACATAGCAGGAAAGTATTGAGATACAACCTTCTCTGTATCACCTGCTTTCCCAAGGCAGGACAGTCTGCCCTCAGTGAGAAGTCAATCTTTTTCAAAGGAAAAAATTTGTGCTGTGTGGTCTTGCTTTTGAAATGTGGCATGTGACAGAATATTTCCTTATTTAGCACTCAGGGTTTTCAATCCAACCATCCAGCTTTCAAAACTGAGGAGGTCTGGTCACTGGCCTCTCTCCAGCAGAACTGTATTGCCAGCAGCTCTCATCCAGCTTTTGGTGAAGGGAAGAAAAACGTGTTTACAGTTATGTTCTCCAGGTTCTTGCTTGTTCTGTCACTTGTTCACAGTGCTTTGCAGCTGGCAGGTAAGTGCCTCCCGCTTACCTCCTGTAAAAGTGTCTGTGAAAGTGATTCCATTTCCTCTAGCATTTCTGGGTGATTTATGGTTCTGTGGCAATGCCTATATGTACATCACTAGTTTGGTACACATAGATAGGGAGCCTCTTAATGTCAGGCAAGAGACAAGGGCAGGATCTAAAAGAAAAAAGAAATGGATAGAGAAGGAAGCAAAGACTGAATTCTTAATGGCTTTATTAGTATATAGTGGCACTATCATTTCAACAGCCCCAGAAAAACAGACCTAAGAAAATAATGAGATGTGTTTAAATGTCTATTTTTTCTTTTTTTTTTTTTCCAATTCTTCTGATTTTTGAGCTGTTGATGTCTGGGTAATGGTTAGCAAAATCAGGAAGGAAAAGCTCCAGGATTGGTGAAACGTGGAATTATTTGTAGGATATTAAGATGTTCATAGATGATGGCTGTGCAATCCAGAGAGACTTGGTCCTTATAAAGAGGATTATTTTCATTCACTGGTTAGATCAGACTCACTGAATTCACTGGCGTTGCTAAAGTCAACAAAGTAAAATTTTTGTGAAATAAATTCGGATTAAGTTTAGGAAAGTTACTGCAGAATTGCAGTGACAATATTACTTGCCATCCCTTTAGCCATGCTTCTATTGTAGGTGTTAAACAGATGGCTTCTGGAAACCTGGATGTTTAAGGCTAAATCCTTTTAGCTTTAACTCCTGAGTAGAACTGCTATGGAATGCCTCAGAGTATGTGGTGGGTTTTTTTTTAATTGCCCACAGTATCACTGCAGGCTAGAATAATTGTTTTCAGTGTACTGTATATTAGCAACTAAATTGATCTCAACTTTTCACACACTTTGAAATTTCTTCAGCTTTTAAAATAGATTTTAATTAAATATTATGCCCAGTGGTGAAGAGATGTATCAGGGACCAAAACTGGTTATGAATACCACAAGCTTTGGAGGGAAATATAACCAGGTGAGCCAACACTATAGACGTGATCAGAGAAACTACCTGGAGAGCTAGAGACCCAATTTCTGGTAAAGGTGGACCTTCTAACTTTCACCAGCTTTTCCACATTGCCAAGTGGTGGCCAGATGCATCTATTCCACAGTCTTTGTGACTTTCTCAGACTGCGTTTGGTTTCCCAATGTCATTCTTCGTTTAATGTTGCAATGGCTCCTAGTACATACTGCAGTTTTTGTAGGTCAGCAAAGCCAGTGAGCCCAAAGTAGTCACCTGAGGCCTGAAGGTGTTAAATCACATTTACACAGTGAAAGGGAAAAGAAATGTTGATTCAGGAGTAGGGAGACAAATGGCTTAGCAAAGATGGCTGTGACCCCACTAGGAGACCTGTAAGATCTGGCAGGTTGAGGAAAATTCATAGAGGTCTAGGAAGCCATGCATGTGAGGATAGATGGAAACAGACTAATGGTAAGAGCAGCACAGTTGAGGGAATTCATGTGACTGATGTAAATCATTCCAACAAGCTGTGCTCAGCTCTGCTGATGCTGACTGCCACTAATCCACAGTCTGGTGATATATAATAATGAAATACATATCCTATTGACTACCTTATTGCTTTTTAACCAGTAAAATTGATGTTGCACTGGACTCTCATGGTTTTTGTCTGATATGAACGTAATGACTACTTGTACATGTGAATGGGAAGCAGAATTAATGTCCTGTATCCACTATACATATACTCTATATTAACCATTTACTATATATTGTTTTGTTTTACAGACATTGAAACATTTTTAGTATATAATAAGGTCAAGAAGCTCTGTCTTCAGGCATCTACTGCACGGTCAGTTAGAACCGCTACTTGCCATCAAGACAACGAGTCACAAAAATTCAGGTGGATCACTGACCATCAGCTTATGAGTGTGCGATTGAACCTATGCCTGGGAGTGCTGTTGAAGGAGGATCAGGCTATGATCACCCTGTATCCATGTAATCGAACAAGTGAGCTCCAGTGGTGGGAATGTAGAAATGAAACCCTCCTTGCGATCCAGGGAGAGGATTTGTTTCTTGATCCTGGCAATGAAGAACATGATAATGTTTTGTTAAAGAAGGGACTGAGTGCAAAGAATAACTGGAAGATCTATGGGGCCATGGATGTTTTATGTTCCCGGGGATATGAAGGTATAGGAAATTAGTTCTTTCACCCTTTGCATTTATTTCTTTCTTAGTATTAGAATGTTTTGGATCTTCAACTCTGACTACTCTGATTCCTTCAGTGACCATCAGAGTTTTAGAAAATCAGTGTACTGAGGAAGTTGGCCTTGAATTTAGCGTCACATTTATGGCCATGTATGTATTACATATATATTTATGTATTATATAACATACATACTATTTTAGTATATGTATATAAGTATTACAAGTATTATAAGTATTACATATACTCTCTATATTCTCTAAATACATACTACAAATTAGTATTTAGATAATCTTATACATTAGTATATAGATACTTACTCTTATACATATATAAGTATTCTCTAAAGTCACTATTGCTTACCAAACTGTGTCACTACATTGTCAATAGAGAATATAAATACTGGTAAGTTTCTTATATAGCAACACAGAAATGAAATTACATCCTCAAGAAAGGAGCACAACATGAGTGAGCTGAGAAACAACTGGAAGTACCACTGTAGGCAGAGGAAATGTGGCTTTTGTGACACAGCAAATGAGGATGCTCATGGAATAATTATAATTCCCAGTGCAATTACCCTTTACGATTAGCCAAAGTCTGATTGTTCTGAATGGCTTTCTCACATCCAGAATGAATGTTCTACAAACCACCTCACAGGATATTTGTGGTATTAAACTCTGAGTCTTGCATGTGGGAGCTACTCTAACCTCTGTGAGGTACTCAAATGGTCACTGGAACAAAAACAGAGATGGATTGTCTAATCTGATGTTTACATTTTCCAGGAAGTAGGACTTCTAAATATTAGTTCCTCCTCTGGCACAATTATATAAATTCTAGCATTTTTAAAAATAGTAGTATCTTAGGGTAGAGCTCTGGAGCCTTATTAAGTTTCTAAAAGCATCTTGGTCAGAACAAAACTCTAGTTGTAGACTTCATCTCTGAAATACCACTTTACATTAGAATAGCACTGCTCTAAAACACGTCAGCAACAAAACAAAATGTTTTTGCTTGTGTAACTTGTATTACTAATGACAGACTCATAGAAAGTTTTGGGTTGGAGGGGACCTTTGGAGGTCATCTGGTCCAATCCTCCTGCAGTGAACAGGGACATCTTTAACTAAATCAGTTGCTTGGTACTTATAGCAAGTACTCATACCGTAGCAAACACAGTAAGACAAGTGTCAAGAATCTGCCATGTGTTTCTGTGAAAAATACAGTCTGAAAAAATGTTTAATTTTGTTATGGTTATGGGAAAGGTAACATGGAAAGCACTCTGAGATGCAACTAATGAATTAAATGAATTTATTATTTTACATACTATCTTTATAATCTTGTCTTGTCAGAGACCTTTACACTGCTAGGAAATGCTTTTGGGGCACCCTGTGTATTCCCTTTCATGTACAATAAGCAATGGTATGCTGAGTGCACAGATGCTGGCCGGTCAGATGGCTGGCTCTGGTGTGCAACCACTTCAGACTATGACACAGATCAGCGATATGGATTTTGCCCATCAAAAGGTAAGTTACCTGTTGCAACACAGATTGCCTCAATGTGATATTGGCAAATCAGCACTAGCAAAATAATAATATCTTATATGAATATAAGAATGTATGATATGATGTGTTGCCACATCCTGCAGCTCTCTATGCAAGGAAATAACACATTGCATAAAGATGTGGAGAAACCTGTGATTGAAGAGTAAACCACCATGTAGTTCCCACTCATTGTGGGGGTGTTGCTGAGCAGCACAATAATTTTGAGCTCCCCAGTGTTTCCCAGCCAGCATGTGTGCTGTTACCATTGTACAACACTTCTCTGAGGACCCCTTTTGTGGTGGATGCGGTCACAAAAGTGAATGCTTTAGAAAGATTTATGATAAAGTTAACATTTCAGTCTGTAGGATTCTCACGTGAAAATTTTTTTACTTAAGTGGAATGTGTCCTTTCATCCATGCTGTTAAGCCCTAAACATATTGCCTAGGAAGTACTCTTTCCACTCCTTCTGACAACTGCCTCTCATCCCCGGCATTGCTCTGTAACTTCAATTACTTTCTGAATGCCATTTCTGTGGTCACTTCCCCCTCCATTTCCCTTTATGGCCTTGTTCTTGACAGGGGAGGTTTGCATTCAAGGCATTGAAGAATCCTACTGACACTTCTCAGCTTTCCCCTATATTCCTCCCCATTACTCCTGTTCAACACTGTCTTTCATTATTAAAATACCCTTTTACTCCTGTTTATTCAAAATGTGATTTTGGTGTGGTTCAAATCCATAGTCAAATATGCTTTTGGACACTGAGCTGAAAAGGCCTGTGACATAGGGTCAATTAATAATATTTCAAAGCTTTTGAAAGCCAGTTCCAGCTCTCAGTTCTTTTTTAAAATTCAAGTACTTACTGATTTTTTGGAACAATGAAATATCTGATGCAATTTTGTACTGTACTTGGTTGAACGTGTATAGATCTCCAACAGCTCAAAGACATGAAGGAAATCAGAAGAGCAGCAGAATGCAGCTCAGTACCACTGCAGTGCCTGGGCTCTGCAGCTATGTGACAGTCACATACAGAAGCTCTTTGCAAGGATTTATCTAGGAACTGTTTTGATGCTAAATTCAGGTCTAGAGCTGGTTCTAACAGCTCTCAGTGGGAACTGCTGTCCAGAAAGAGAATGTTGTGTATATTTTCACAGATTTCACCTAGGATTTCTGCCACAGCACTCCATGCAATGTATTTTTTCCATGTAATCACTTCCCTTGCAGTAATTTCTGAATTATGCATCTTTGTGGGACAGGAAGCAAGACTTGCCAGCTCTATCTATCAGCTTACAGGCCTTAACTTTGTCCTTCCCCATCCTGCTCGTAACATTTTCAGTTTTCTTGGAAGAATAGCAGAGGTGACTGAGAATGTTATGCATAACAAGAACCTGCAACTCATTTTTCTGTGGGTGAGCTACCATCACCCCCAAAATAATAATTTTCTCCACAGAAGACGACACCACCTGGACTACAGATCTGTTAACAAATGCCCACTACCAAATAAACTTTGAATCAGCTCTCACATGGCACCAAGCCAGGAAAAGCTGTCAGCAGCAAAATGCGGAATTACTGAGTATCACAGACATTCATGAACAAATCTATCTTAAAGGTAAGGAAGCAAAGCAAACTCTGACTTTCAGGATCTGTTCCATCCATCATCACAGCTAAGGACTATTTAGTATGGTTTTGGTTAATGACTATGGACCTAAATATGCATAAGTAAACAAACAAAATCTTTTAGGTTTCCCAAGTATCAAAATCACTGCCAAGTTTAAACAGTCCAAAGTATTCCAGCATCCTGCGAGTGTAACAGTTAGACTTTATATTTTAAAATGTTATCTTATATTAAACCTCCATTTATTTATTTTTTCTAAAAGTATCCTGAAAAATAAGGTTCCATTTTTGGTCGAGGAGCTTTTAAAACAAACTGAAAATAAGATAAAAGATGTATCTTTGTGCCAAAGAAAGATGTGTTTTGTGTCAAATGCAGTTTGACATCCAATATTTTTCATTCATTTGACAAACTGAAAAATATCAGTTATTCAGATCCCAAATCATGGCTTTACCTACGCATATATTGCTGGAGGAATGGTATGGAAGAAACTCCACTAGTTTTTATTGTTAATTTAACTTCTAAGAGCTTTATTTTTACTGTTTATACTTACACTGTACCAATATTTCTATTTCATTAAATGAAAAATTCTACAGAATTTAGCCTGTTCTACCAAAACACTTTCATTTTGGATATACTTTGTAGGATCTCATCTGAGCTCATTTTGCATTAGGTGATAGAATGAGTGAGCATTTTTTTGTTTGCTTTTTACAGTAATCAAAACTTCAGAATATTTCAATTTCTCAGGTATCTCAGCATCCAAAGATATTTAAGTTAAATACATAAGAATTTTAAGTCTTCCTAGAGACACTATTAGTGACTATTGCTAATTAAAAAGTGATTTATAAAATCATTTGTGCTCTTTTGGTTACTTAGAGCTAACAGCAGATACAGATTCTGCACTGTGGATTGGGCTCAACAGACTGGACCTGAGGAGTGGATGGCAGTGGACTGGAGGCAGCCCTTTCCAGTACTTAAACTGGTCTCCAGGTAGCTGTGACTTTGTCTGAGATTGTATGTCCAAAAAAAAAAAACCACACCAGAAAAACATACCTTAAATACTGCTTTAATTTCTATTATGAGATAGATATAACATGAGATATGCATTTTAGCTTTTCTTGCTTTACCTTTAGAAAAAGCATTTTTTCTTCTATAACAACAGAAGCCAGAAACTTCTATGTACTACAAAAACATTTCAGCTCTCAAGGCAATACTGTCTTTCCCAAAAAATGTATAGTCTTACATTTCTTGTCTCTGCCAACAAAACTATGAGTGGGTTACATGTTCATATCCACTTAAATAATTCTGCGCATCATAACAGACATTCCCACTACCAGAGACCTACCTCAGTTCCTGCCAAAGCTGGGAAAGATGTGATGGGGCTCTCACTTCAGCCAGGAGTGGCTGGTTTCTCCTGTGCATTTTGGAGTTTAGAGTTCCACTTGCCTTTCAGAAAAGTTCACTTTTTTCTGTACCTTTCCCAAAGGAAGCCCCTCTCCAGAATCTGGAAAACTCTGTGCGGTTTTGAATCCTGAAACAAAAGCTAAATGGCAAAATTGGGAATGCGATCAGAAACTTGGTTACATTTGTAAGAAAAGAAACTTTACCTTGGTTCCCTCAGGTATGTTAATACATGCTTATAATTAAAAGTAAAAGCTGTTACTTGAATTGCTCATCATTGACAAAGATGGGCAGGATAATTTTATTAGAAATAGACACTATTTCTTGTTTATCTGGTTTGCCCTTTTACAACCATTGTGCCCTTTCTAGGCTGATGTCCAGTCCCACAACACACTGAATGAAATGGGCAAAACCAAAGAATGCCCAACCTGTCCCATCTGTCCGTGGTTTGGTAGTCAGGTCTCCCCACTGAATACACACATTACTGAGCATGAAAAGGGAGAACAAACTAAATTTTTTTTTGTCAGAAGAGGGACATTAGTAAAAATAAGCAAAAGGTAGAAAGGTCAACACATTGCAAAGAGAAATTTTATTTTAAGAGTATAAAGATTTCTCTGTTGGTGTTTTCCTATATGTATGTCTAGTGGTAAATCTGTCTAGATGACTTTTACTCTATCAATATACTTAATTTTTCAAAAATTCGCAAGCATTCTATGTTAGGTGCAGATAACTTCTGATTTCTCTTATCTGCCAGGTAAGTACTAAGTAATACAGAAGCTGTTAAAATTAATACACTGGTATATTTGTTACAGACGTTTGACTATATAAGAACCTTAAAATTTGTACTAAATATTTGTATTAAAAAGCTTTTCTTTTCCATGCTAAAAAATGCCATATTTAGAATAATATTTTTGTTTACTGTTTTCTGTCCACCATTTCCTTATAATGAGAATTTCCAAAGAAAATTCTTTGGTTTGAACTTTTGCACAGAATAAATGAAAATATTTTCAGTGTCATGTCCCTTGCATAGCATTTGTACTCCTCTGAAACACTGATACTTTTACCTAGGTGACATTGGGCCTGTTACCTGCTCGGATGGATGGGTTCCATATACAGATCACTGTTATAAGATCTTCAGGGAGACCAAAGGATGGGAAGAAGCTTTAACCTCTTGTCAGAAGGAAGGAAGTCACCTGGCCAGCATCCAAAGCCTTGAGGAGCACAGCTTTATAGTGTCTCAACTTGGGTATAGTGAGTGTTTCCAGGGTGGATCTTTTCCCTTTGTCTGCGTGTAAGAAGCACTAGCTAGTTAAATTGTAGCAATTCTATTAACAGGAAGGAAGGTCCTCCTCACCCTCTCCTCTGCCCTAGTGAGACCTCACCTGCAGTATTGCATTCAGTTCTGGGCTCCCCAGTTCAAGAGGGACAGAGATGTACTTGAGAGAGTCCAGCAGAGGACTATTAGGATGATTTAAGGGACTGGAACACCTGCCTTATGAGGAAAGGTTGAGAGACCTGGGGCTTTTTAGTCTGGAGAAGAGAAGACAGAGGGGATCTAATTAATGTGTATAAATATGAGGGCTGGGTGTCAAGAAGAAAGG
>JAVSBS010022345.1:0-18704 GCA_033124195.1 Coracias cyanogaster | reverse complement strand
TCTGGAAATCTGAAACACTGCTTTTTCAAAAACAAATAATTTCAAAGAGCCTCTAATATTTTTGAAATTTTCATCACAGGCTTTTATCAATGCTGTTCTCCAGATCTGATTAATTTTGTAGATGTTAGTTCCTCTCCCAAAAGTGAGATAATAAAATGTTCACCTCTAACTATCCCTTTTTTTTAACTGCCTGCAATTCATATTTTAATCAACACATTCAAAAAAATCCCTTGAGTTAATATGTAATGTAAACCAAAATGCAATGACTTAATGTGAAAATTTTCTGAATATAAGCTGTAGACTCCTGAAATCAAACAGGAATGTATTTTAATTAACTTTTGCTATCACTGTAGGTGCCATGTCTTACGCACAAAGCAGAAATTATGCCATTATTTTCCTCCAGAATTTGAACACTACATTCTGATTGTAATCTATAATGTCAAGACATCTCAATGGCACATGATATATAGCTGTTTAACCAAAAGTGCTTCACATAGTGGTGAATCAGATGTAATTCATAGCAGCTTAATTTCTCAAATAGATTTAAAACTGTCATATAGAAAAGTTTTCATGATTTCACTCTTCTTCATTTTATTATTTTTTCAGTATTGTGAGATATGGAACATCTTTTTACTTGTCTGTTAAGTTTCTTTGCTTTAGGCTAGGTGGGCTGGACACCTTTTCTACAAGGACAGGATGAGAGTGTTGGAGTTGTTCAGCCTGAAGAAGAGAAGGCTCCAGAGAGATCTTATTGCAGCCTTCCAGTATCTGAAGGGGGTCTACAAGAAAACTGGGGAGGGACTTTTCACATGGGCTTATAGTGATAGGATGAGGGGTAATGGCTTCAAACTGGAAAAGAGTAGATTTAGAAGTTAGGAAGTTTTGCACTCTGAGGGTGGTGAGTCACTGTCACAGGCTGCCTAGGGAGGCTATAGATGCACCAAAACTGGATGTGTTGCTTCAGTCAAGAGCTCTATTGCAGCCACAATGATGGGAGCCTAAGCTAGCTCTGTGCCACATCACTTTAAAGTTCTTTAACTTACATTCAAATATGGCAAGACTTGTCTCAACACAGAGCGCTATCAAAACCCTTGACAGAATGCAGGTGGTGAGCCTGGCTATGGGCCAACAGCGAAAGAGCAGCTCCCAATTCAGATGTCACAGAAAGCAGCATGTTTCTATGCTTTCCAGCATTTATATCATGGCCTCACTTTCTACACTCATGTATCTATACTGTATGGTTTATTTTAGGGATAAAGGACTGCACACTCAGGCTTTCTGGATTGGTTTGTTTCTCTTAAATCCTGATGAAGGATTTGCCTGGATTGATGGTTCTCCTGTGAGTACTTATTTTCTGGATATTAATTGACTTTTTATCCTTTAGAATATATAGATTTTAATCTTTTTATGCCTTTTTTCCAACCTCCTTAAGCCTTTGGCAGGTACATTGCAACCCTTTATCCATCAGCTGCACAGCTGCAGTGCTTAGTGATGGCACTGTCTTAACACACTAATGGAAGTACAAAATTGCCTGTTTCATCCCTTGTCCTGGTATACCCTACCTTCCACAGTCTATGCTCTTAGATCGTCACAACATCTCAGACCCAGCACAGAGAAGTCAGGTTGCCATCTTTCACAAAGTGAGATAAACACAACTCCCTCTGCCCCTCAGTTTTTCCTCCATCAGACACATGCTTTCTATACCATCTAATCTTTATACCTTCTCTGGGGTGCAATAGGGAAAATGAGCTGATTAGCATGACTTTCACAGCCTTTTCAGACTCATTTGAACTCCTATTGATCTCATAAACAAGGTACTTGAGATGATGAGGTCCTGAAATTGTGTTACAATGGCAATCATCTTCATTACTTCCACTCAGCTTGAATCATATAGTAATTGAGATATATTTCCAACACAGGTAATTTATGAGAACTGGGATGAAGATGAACCCAATAACCATGAAGAACTTGAACATTGTGTTATGTTTAATAGATCACCCCAAATGCGCTGGAATGACTTGCGCTGTGAACAGCTACTTAATTGGATTTGCGAAACAAAAAAAGGTATGATTACTTCTTTGTTTAATTGGAACAATAAACCCAGGTTCAAAAACAAATTGTATGGATTTAAACAAATTGAAAAGAAGAAAGATACTCGGAATTGGTGATTTTAAAACCAGTTGCAGTGAAGGCAAAACACAAAGCAAGAGGAATGAATTAAGATATTTAAATTGTACTCAGATGAAGAAAGTTAAAGCTGTCCCTATTACTTGGGGCTTTATCTCTTTCTGCCATGGGTTGAATAAATTTGCATGGCAAAGGTACTTATCCCCTCTCCTTTTATCTCCTCCCTGTATTCTTTCTGGTTCAGGCTTTACCCAGGAGAGCCAAAGATGCAGGACACTAGAGTTCTCTGTATAAGGAAGAAAAAAGTTTTGCTTCCCACTGTGAAATGAATAATGAGAAATAAAGAGAGTTGCTATAGGAACCAGCAACTCTGAAAAAGGGATCAAAAGTAGAGGCTGGTGTAGGACTTGAAGGACTCCTGTATCCACCATCTTTGCCTGAGAAAGCAGGGCCCTAAATCCAGGCCTCTCTCCCATGGGGTGCCTGCCAGGGGGAAATGGAGTCTTCATGGGCTGAGGACACCAAGTGACAACTGATAATGAAAGAACTTATTTTCTTACTCAGTCCTGCTTTTATATGCCTGATTCCTTGGTTGTAAACTTACTACTTGCATGCATCTCCATGGAGCAGGAGATTCTTAAAAGCTTCTGAAAACAAAGTTGGATGCACACCGGAAACTAGTAGGAGGCACAATAGGGAAGGGAAGGAGAAGCAGTTATATAAAAAGCAGTGAGTATATCTAATATTTGATGACTCTGCCAACAAACCATTACCCTTGAACAGCGAATAACACACCAAGCTAACACCGAAAAATTGCTTAAGTGAGAACGAAGAATCACTGTTCCCTTGTGGGCAGATTAGTCATACAAGTGGACCATTAAAACACTGAATTCTGCATACCATCTCAAAGCAGTACACCCTGTGAGGCCCTTTCTAGTGCACTGAACACACTGCTTTGTAGATACAGCTCTCAGCTCTGGGTGAGGTTACTGAGGAAGAGTTCAGAAACTATGACTCTAAACAGTTTATTTTGATCCTAGGTGACCTTTCAAAAGTATAAAAAAAACCTCCAACAAAATAATTAGATCTTGTTATTGTGAATCTAGATTATACATGTGATGATCAATGTGAAAGAAGAGGTGCTCAGCTTTTAATTCCTTCATATTCTCCTAAGACACATGATACTCAAGATACTCCATTTTTTTTTGGAAAAACAAGGAATGTTATAGTTATATTAGGATTAAAAAATAAAATCAAAATGAGGTGAAGCACGTAACTTGATAATGAAGATACTCGAATAATTTTAGTTCTATTCTTCACTAAATGTGTAAGAAGAAAATATTTAAAAGCTTCCCACAGAAGAATTTTAATTGCTTTTTCATTTGTTTGCTTGTTTCTCATCTAAACTGTTCCTGTCATGTCTTTAATAATGTGTTCCTCTCCATCAAGCCACTGAAAAAATGGAGAAACCTAAGAACAGAATTAGTAGTCCTTGTGAAGAACAAAATAACAGGCATTGAAATGAAAGCAGTGCTACCTTTGAGGGGCTATAGCTGGGAATAGCAACAAGTTAATTGCTTCCTCCTGGTCCATCCTGTAATTAGAAACCGGGTTTGGTATCTATTGGGTCTTCAAGACTCTGTTTTTAAAATAAACTTTCTAGTAAAAGCTTAGCTATCAGGATAGGAGGAATGCATCAAGACTGGAAATGATGTGTGGCATTAACACAATACCAGCATTAAGCTTTCAGTACTTGTGAATAGTTTACTACTATGTAAGTAAGCTTGAGAACTTAATATATTGGCTGGATGATGCTGTTTGGCTCTAGCCCCATAAATATAAAAAAATTTAATAAGACCACGCTGAGTGAAAATGCCAAATAAATTTTCAAACTGATGTAAATTTCATGTTCAAAGTGTTTACTGCACATTCTGGATTGTTTAATACAGTGCTTTTGGAGATTGTGTATATGCTTTAAAGACAAATATTTTTCACTAGATATATGTTTCTAAATTATACATATTTTTATATGTATATAAAAAAACTTGGTATGTTCTTCAAAATCTTGAAAATGCATTATAAAATTCATAGTTCGGGTTTTTTTTTAATACAAAGCATTTGCCACTACATAAAGCAAATTTTTTTTTTTTGGGAATGTTGCTCATTACAATCTTTTATTTTACAGGTACATCGCTAAAACCTGAACCAAACTACAAACTTGGTAGGATTTTTTCCTCTTTCAAAGAAAAGTTCCTAGTTTTCAGACTTTGTACAGACCAGATATGAATGTAATATAAACGATACTTTATCTTTCAGAATATCAAGCCACCAATGATGGATGGATTCTATATGAAGACAAGCAGTACTATTTCAGCAAAGAAGGTGTCCATATGGAAGAAGCACGGAGAATTTGTCAGAAGAACTTTGCAGATCTTGTTGTTATAGAGAATGAAAGCAAAAGACAATTTCTATGGAAATATGTAAGCACTGAACCTTTTAATTATAACTAAATTCTGAAACAGAGCAGCTGATAAAATAAAGAGGGAACAGCCTACCTATTTAGCTGGGCTAGAGTCTTGAGCTATTGTGCTATATTACTTATTTATATAGCACTAAATTGGCTCAGGACCTATAAAGAAATTACTATTGCTTATAGTGAGTAGAGGAAAAAAGGCGTGGAAATGTTAAAGGTGTAGCAAAGGCTAGTTCAGGCCTAGCCTGCTTATTTCTTCTAAGACATACAGTGTTCAGTACAGTGATTATTGCTTACATGTCCAGTGGATTTCTCACTCCAGAATGTTCCCCATATCCCAGTTGCCTGCTTGAAATCTAGGTCTGAACCTACAATGTTCTTGCTTGAGGCTTGAATCCTGGGAAAAAAAAAAAGAAAAAAAAATATTCACAGCCATGGTTAATGGGCTTCCAGATTTTTGCTTGATGTTGAGGAACTGTTTAGTGCTTAACTGCTGATTGCTTTTGTTTTAGATTTACACAAAACTCAGAATGGAATCATATTTCATCGGCTTAGTTGTAAGCTTTGATCAGAAATTCAGGTAAGTAAAGGAAAACAAATTATAATTATTTCATCTTCCTCTATGGGAGCACTTGTGTGTGTTTTCATTTTACAAGTTGATAATTTGTGCAGCTGACCTCTGGATAGTTTTCAGGAGAAGTCAGATCAGAAGTGTTAAGTTCTTCCATATTTAAGCCTAATAATATTTTTTCCTTCCAAATCTGGGAGACCAAACCCAATAGAAGTTCATGGCTAAGATTCGTTTCACTTAATGTCTTCCACTGAGAGAACTGAGTTAAAGACCCAAGCAACCCTTCATAGGTAGTGAGGAAAAGAAGCTAATTTTAGGATGTTATTCACTTGATTGACTTTAGACATCAACCTTAGGATGAGATTAACTCTGACCAAATCTTCAATGTCTACAGAGAAAGCCCAGGAGCTTTTGATAAAATGTGGAGTTAGGGTTTAAGTGGACTAACGCCAGTGGTTCAAATTGTGTGAGCTGGAAGCAAGAAGTGTAAGCGACATCTCACCCAACAGTTTTTCTGAAACTGTGGGTAGTGAATGTGTTTTACAAATCTGTTTGTAGAAAGCTTCCAGGAAGACACCTTTCTGGGATGAAAGGGCAGTCCATGCACAGGTGAGAACGTGGAGTTTCAGTCTTGTCCAGACCATAAAAAGCATTCCCTTCGAGTATGACACTGTTTATCCAACCTCTGGCAAAATGGGACACTGATGGGACTTGAATGTGATAGTACTACACAGATGAGAAGCAGCAGTAACGCCGTTGATATGTCCTCCCTTGTATACACAGAATATTTGCCCTGTGGTCACTGCTAATACCTTGCTTAGCCGTTTACCTAAACATACCTTGTAACTAAATGACTGCTGGAGATGTTTGTCCAACTGCCAAACTCCTCTTGTTTCTTTCAGCTGGCTGGATGAGACTCCAGTGAACTATGTTGCCTGGGCTCCAAATGAACCTAATTTTGCAAACAATGATGAAAACTGTGTGATAATGTCAAAGGACTTTGGTGAGTAAAATATCAACAATAAATATTTGCTTGAAAATTTAGCTTCAAAATCCAAAATGTTTGTTCCATATTTCAATTTCAGGCTACCCCACAAATAAGTAGTTGAACAATACTTACAGTTTTTCATAACAAGTATGCTGACGTTTAAAAGCATTCCGTCACTATTGGAGACAAACGCACCACAGAGGAAAGAGGGGTGTAATTGGGTAAATGTGTACATGGCAACAGTTTCGCCTGCCTCCAGAAGGTTTCATTTGTGCTTTATGAATATTGTCTGGGACTGACTGCTGTAATGGTGGTACGAGAGCTGCTGACAGTGATTCTCTGTATTCCATTTCTTTACAGGCTTCTGGAAAGATATAAGCTGTGCTGTGAAAAATGCCTTCATTTGTGAAAGGCACAATTCAACTTACTCAGGATTTGCTTCTACTGTAGTTCTACCTCCAGGAGGATGTCCTGAAACTTGGCTTTTGTTTAAAAACAAGGTGGAGTAACAAATCTCAGCCATATTTAGCAGACTTGCTGCAGGTAGTGAAAACAACCATCCATTTTTCCCATCAGATAAATTCTCTCACTTTATGCACCACTTTATTAAGTGGTATTCTAAATAGCATTGTAGTCAATTTTCATGTTGGCAAGTCCATATCTGAATCTCAAAAAAAGGTGAATTTAAAAGTTTTAAGGTATAATTTCTGTAAATGTCAATGTGCCTTTAGCCATAGTTACTTTTTCAGTTTCTAGAATTTTCCATTTATTTTAGATAAACTTATTGCATGGAAATCCTGTTCCATCATCCTTATCTGTAAGTGTTAGCCCCTTCTTCTGAGTAATACTGAGACGAAAAAATGAAAGGTCACACCTTTCATATGTAATCAGCTATCACAACAACTCATCTTCAGTTGAGTAACACAAACGGCAATAAATGTCAAAACAAATATAGAAAACAAGCAAGAATTCGTTTTTTGCTAAGTTAAGCAAAAGTATACCTGGCTATATGAACTTAAGGAAAAAAAACCCCAACAAACGAAAACCACAAATCCGTCCCACAGTGCAATTAATAGGAAAATTTTTCATTCATTCAGAGGACACAAAAAGGGAGATGCAGCATATGCCAGTTAAAAACTATGTCTTCTGTCTCTCAGATCATACAGACAACCATAAAACAAGCATTTTGTTTTCTTCCTGACACTGTTCTGTTCATGCTGAGTGCTCACACAAGCTCAGGCTTTAGTACTAAGTCTGTGGTATATAACTGAAAGAGCTTGACCTGAGAGATCCCTGCCCCAAACTATGTTCTCAATCAGGAAATAGTTTCAGTTTCTCAAAAATTCTACTTTTCAGTAATGTGACCCGAAATCTCTATCTGTGAACTTTGGATATCTACTTAACTCCTCAAAAGCCTTTGGAGGGTGCTTGCTTTTTGCCCAGCACTAATCTTGGACAGCCCAAAGGTTTGCAAGTGCCGCATATATATTGCTGTGATTAGCTGGGTCTCCTTGCTGACTGAAAGTATTCACATTTCAGCAGATCCTCCATCTGCTGCTCTTCACATGCAGGGACTATAAATAAATTAATCAAAAGCAATGGTTTTAATACTCTCTGACACCTGAAATTTTGTGTAATCCTTTACTCTCCCTACAGTGTTATAAAATATTTGGATCCAGAGAAGAAGAGAGACTGACTTGGCACTCTGCAAGAAGTGCTTGTATAGAATTAGGGGGAAATCTGGCCTCTATACACAGTCAGCAAGTGCAAGGTATGACATCTGAACCTTTTGGCGATAAGTATGAAAATAGTATATTTCACCATCTAATGACAAGGCCGAACTAGCCTCCAGATCTAAATAGCATAACCTATGAAGGAAGACCCAAAGCTACTTGATCCAGAGAGAAGACTAGAGTGAGATATGACACTTCACATCTCTTGACAAAAGCATCAAGTGGAGGAAAGAGAATAATCTGTTCTCCATAGCAGTAATAGTAATAGTTGATAGTAATGAAATGCCTGCAAATATTCAATTCAGAAAGTAAACAAACATCCATTAGAAATTATATATGTGCAGTTGATGCATAGTCTTCTTGGGGAACACTGATTAATCTTTTTAAAGTCCCTTCTATCCCTAATTTCCATTAATTACCCTTTATAAATTACCCAGTATAATTTTTCTCTTTTGCCATTAACTTGTAGTCTACCAATACTGGACCTGATATTTGCAATATTTTTAAAAGTTGATTGATTGTTTTATTTGGAATTTGGTTCACACTGAATCTGAAGAAATACAACTCCTCAGCTACTCTCTTTCTCTGATTTTTTTTTAATAGCCTTCTTCACCTTCCATCTAAAAGATGTCACCAGTGAAACATGGATTGGACTGAATGATATTAATAGTGAGGGTACATATCTTTGGACAGATGGAAGCATTTTTGACTATTCAAACTGGGCAAGACAATTCCCAGTTAGAGATGGATACACAAAAGTTGACTGGAACTATATTACAATACAGGTAAACAGAAAAAAATCAGAAAATATGTAACTTAGATAACATACTTAAGGTTAGTGTAACCAGCCTGACTCCTCTCTCAGCTAGGATCCTGTATTTTAATGGCTTAAAGCAGAATGCAAGTGAATAATAGCTCAGAGATCAAGTTTTTAAAGCTGTACCCAGGGATTGATAGGCCTGTTTAGAGTCTATACTTATTGTAATTCCTTTGCATAAGTCTAGAAGTGCAGAAAAGGAGTACAAGAAACAATAAATGAAAATAAGAGCCACAAAATTAGAAAACAGAGCTCTCACATTTGTCTCCTCAAGCCTATTTCTATTATTTTGCCACACATTTTGCACTTCATTTGTTATAATTTTCTTGTTTAATTTTTCCCTAGACTGACTGCATTGCAATGATGAAGAGATCTGTAGATGAAGCAGGGTACTGGGGAAACACTGACTGCCAGCATAAAAAAAGCTATATTTGCCAGATGAACAGCAGTAAGTTTTACTTTTCACTTTCTATGTTGGAAGACTGATCAATCTGACCGTATGAGTCCTCATCTGTAACTGCCTGGCTGTGCCTGTAGCAGCTGGGATGAAGGAAGCAGGGCTACTTTCCCTGCTGTGGAATTCCACAAATAAAACATGCTCTGGGATCAGAATTGTAAAAAAGTTTTGGCTTCATGGCCTCTCCCCTACCAGTATACACACCAACACTCACAGAGGCTTACACTTAAGACAGTTGCCTGAACATGGGAGTAGACAATCTGAAGGCAGGATTCACCTGCCTCATCCTGAGGTCAATGCCCAAAATACGTTAGAAGAGCTGTGCCTTCAAAATGCTTTTTTCTCTATTGACAGAAGAGTTTAGCCATCCATGATTTACCTAACCATGTCAGATATAGATATCTGAATCAGATTATTTTGCAAATGTAAATGTAAAGCATAAAGACAAATCCATCAGTGACCTCCACCATAGGTATCTTAGCTAGCCACTTCTCCATCCTCACCCCCAGATCTAACTTCCCCTCACAGAATCCCTCACGCAGGCTCCACTGGGGGGTAACTAAGGTCAGTTAAACTGGTTATTTTGCTCATCAGTCTCTAGCAATGTTTTTATATCACAAGACCAGTAGTAATCAGAAAGGCAAAAGTTTTCTTTGTGTATCCTCACGGTGGGAGACACATTCAGAGCACAGCTACACTGCAGAGCCCACAGGAATAGAAACAGGGAACTGCTAAGCAGCGAGTAAAATACAGGAAGAAGCCACAGCTGCACCAGATGTTTCATGGCTCTGTCCTGTGCAATTGCAGAAAGCTGCATGAGGGCATCACTAGCAAAAACAGTTGCCAGGGTGTTCTCAACACTGACTGAACACGAAGGAAACTTTTGTCCTTTTTTCTGTCCTCACCCACTAGCTCTAGGTCTTTGCCTTCTACTTCCACATATATTTTTTAAGGTGTGACTACGATTTCCATTTTCATTTCAGTCTATATGGCAAAGAAGCAGCAGTAGAGTCACTAACTTTGCTTAGAATGAAATTCACACCTATTTTGAGACTGAAGTGGTGTGGAGATCCTCCACTGTGCTTGCGCTTGGGATGAATTTCGCCTGCACTGCGGGAGGGGGACCTAGAGAGCTCTAGGGGTAGGATCACTGTGTGATCAGTGTTCAGACCCGTTCATCTAGTGCAGTCTATAAGTATGCACAGCTCATTCCTCCTAATCTCTCAATAAACTATTTACACTAGAGTTAAAAATAATTCCAAGTGACCATTAAAATATGTCTCCTAAATTTTAAGAAAGAAATGCTTTTACTGAATGCTTGTGCTGCCACACTGCTTTAGTCTGTTACTCAAAAGTAATACTGTTATTCAGGCAACCAGTAATTTTTGACCATTTTCTCCCCTTTCTCTCAAATTTGTACCTCTTTCCTATAGAGCCTGAACTGTTTCATTCCACAACCGCTCCAAATTCAGATTTCATCCATTTTGGTAACAGCAGCTACTTAATCATTCCTTTTAAAATGAATTGGGAAGAAGCACGAAAAGCCTGCAAGGAGAAATCTTCAGAGCTTGCTAGCATTTTTGATTATTACAGTAATATATTCCTACTGCTGCAGGCAGCACAATATGGAGAGCCCTTATGGATTGGGCTCAACAGCAATGTGGTAAGATTAATAAATTGATACGTGGTGTGATAAATGCTATGATTGGATTACTATCAGGAGGGAGAATTGTAGCATGAGCAGATTTAGGAACCCAGGACTGATGGACAGCACTCACTTCATCCATCTTAAATCCTTAAACTCCATCTTAGGCAATGGAGAAGGTTGGCAACCTCTAACAGTGCTGGCCTCTTTTTATTAACTCTGAGAATTTTAGACAAGACAAACCACCTGGTTAACTTTTTTTTTAGGTGGCCATTTTTAGGAAAGGTGAATTCTACTCAAAGGGACCAACCAGGGTCATTAAGACTAGTGCCTGGTGATCATTGGCAGCAGTAGCTTTTTCATTACTTTTTGGTTCAGAAGGGTTCATGGGATGTACCATATGCCTCTGAACACCCTCCTTGTTATGCCTGCTATGTCCCAAAGATTAAAAACTGTAAAAGCTATATGCTATATCAGAAGAAGAGAATACGGAGATCCAGGAGCACTGCTGTGTAAGAAGACACTCAAGTGAGCATCAGTCTTACTAGCTCTGTGACTGAGTGTCAAAATGAGCTTTGGTTTCTCTACTGAATATGCAGTTGCTCAAAGTTTCTATTGCATTATTCTTTGAGCTGGCTAAACTACCTTCATAATAAAAAAGAGCTTCTTTCATCAGCAATAATCTTCTTAACTAGTGAGTAGTAATCTTCTTAACTAGTGATTGCTTTTACTAATTGTAATTCCACCCTCATATATATAACATAGAAAAATGTCTGAAATTCAGTATCCTTAGAGAGAGATTATAATAAATGTAAAATTAGCATTTCTGACCACATGATGCAGCAGCACTCTGATAAAGCCTCTTAGAAGGCTACATCATCTGAAACAATGAACTGGTTGCTGAGCAATACGTATTTCCATGATTCTAACAGTGCCTCTCCCAACCAGACAAAATGTTTGGCCTTAGGATATATAAGTGATTGGTAGTCACCAACCTTGACATGAATCCTCCCACTTCCACAAGTCCACAAGCCATCTCTGCCCACAATAAAATAATATAGTGTTTAAGTCTAATTGATATCAAAGTTAGTTGTTTTTCACAGCCATAGAAACATGGTTTGGAAAGCAGTTAAAATTCCATTATGATCAAGTTTTGATCACCAGGCATGTTCTCCTGGTCCCTGCTGTTACAGAGTGAAGCTGTGTGGTTCCTCCTGTTCCCTGGGCAGCGATCTTGTCCTGATGGTGCTGAGCTCAGGAGGGGCTTGTGTACTTGACCTCTTGATACTAGAGTGGGATCATATTTTATCTCTCAGTTCTTAATGTCAGCAATATACTGTCTGGGTCTGTTCCTTTTCCCTGTAATTATTCTGCTTCTTCCTGGGAAAACAAAACAAAGGGGAGAGAAGGAAGACTAAAGAAAGCCTCAAGACTTCCTGCTCCTCCATATTTCTCTTTTGCTTCTAACAAATGAATAACTTTCTCAGATTTTTCATAGTGATAGCTGCAGTTTACTCCTGAATTTTTCTCCTTAAAACTGTACTTACAGTCCTTGTTTGACCGTCACTTTCTGAGACTCACTTCCACCTGAGCTTTCCATAAGTTTCATGTTTGTGTTGTCACATTCATGGTGACCTGACTTCTTTGGGACAGCGATTCCACTCACAATGTTGCCCAACAAAGGACTGAGTACCAGCAGCACATAGAAAGCACCAATTAGCTTTCAAACCACCTTCATGGCTGCTACAGCATGGAAGGCAGACTACCGTGTCTTACTTTTATGTTGCTGTGTCCTGATTCAATTAATATTTTAACAGTACTAGCACAGATATTTAAACTGAGCTCTCTATATCACAGTGGAAATGTGTAGTTGTATAAACCCACTTACCTGAAACAGCATATGAGAGTGTAGAAAAATTACGCTAAATGTCTGTTCAATTTTAGACTTACAGCTATTACAGATGGACTGATAAACAGAAAATAAACTTTTCTAAGTGGTACTATGGAGAACCAAAGCAGAAAATAGCTTGTGTCTATCTAGACCTCCACGGGACCTGGAAAACAGCACCTTGCAATGAAAAACATTTTCCTGTCTGCAAAAAATCTGAGGGTAAGCTATGATGATGACTTCTGGGTTTATGCCAGAAAACTTGCTGGATCTGTTTTCACTGAAATAAAGATTTCTTAGTGTATATTAAGAAATAATAAGCCTGAGTATGTAATGTCAATACCTTTGTCTTACACGATTAACCACTGCATCACAGAATGGTTTGGGTTGGAAGGGACCTCAAAGATGTTTTATTTTGATGGAGTTGTCATTCACCGGTGAGGATACTGCCATTGCACTGGACTGGGGTAATAACTGCCATAGGAGTTATCCTATGTCACAGGTAGAGATTGTGTGAGTGCTAAACATTTCACTTTGAGTCTAAAATGTGAAATGTTTTGCTGACAAAACTTGTAAACAATAAAGTCCACTGAGTAGAAAATAAATTTTGTTCCTTCAACATAAGCAGTGTTCACACAGTGGTTACAGCTTCACAGTCACTAGATTCTAAAAACTGGGGAAAGGAGGAAGGGTGGTATCTGGTTATTCATACAACAGTCTGGTGTCTGCTGCTCATGTGTTATGGTGTTGGGAAAAAAAAGAGTCTGTTATAGGCCCTGACAGAACTTCATACTTCATAGTGATTCTACAGGTGTCACTGAGGAATACTACAAATTAAAAGCACAGGCGAACTTTAGGATGGGACTGAACTTTTTTGCCTTCTCATTTGTATTAGAGCAATTGCTGTTAGCTCTAGTGACACTGAGTTAATGAAAATTCTGAGTTTCTTTTGATCTACTTCTGTGTAGTTTTTCTCTAATTTCTTTCCCAGGCCATGCTCTGAACTTCATCTCTATTAATTTGCAACTTTCATTTTAATAACCCATGCACTAACTGACAATGTTACTGTTTCTTTTCATAATGTCATTGCTTGCAGGAAAATTGGGGGCTACTACATAAATACTCAATAAGCTTCAGATTATTCCATTCATTGTCAGAGTTCAAGCTGTTCAGAAATTTTATGTAAGGATTATTATCTTGAGGAAAATATTAAATGGGAAATTTCCACAGTAAAATATTATTTAGATGGTATTTCATTTAAAATTAAACTGTTATTTGAACCTCTTGAGGGTTTGGGAGTTGTCTGGCTTTTCTTTTTCTTCTTTTTACTGTATCTTTTTTTAATACAAATTTCCTGGTTATAACAAAATAAACTAGAACCTAAAACCCCCAAACACTCAAATATCCTCAAGACAGTCCAAGTTTGATTTCGTTGGTAACACAGAAGAGTGGAGGTTTACATTGAATCATTCAGCTGTGACTGAGCAATTCTGCTCCTCATTGTCACTCTTGACAGAGTCACTGATAATACTGGCACTGCGTGCCAAAGAATATTTTAAGTATTTTTAAAGAAAGATGGGGGTTTTTTTAAACTTGATTTCATATCTGAAGAACTGCAATCTCTACTGATAGAAAGCATCTATAATATCTCATTTCTCCTAGATGTACTTCCCTCTGATCCTCCACAGGATATTGGAAAATGTCCTGAATCTGATCACGTATCTTGGATTCCTTTCAGAAGCCACTGCTATAACTTCAATGCTAATGAGATGAGCTGGGCTGAGTCTGTGACTCAGTGTGTTCGATCAGGTAATCACTATTTTTACTCAAATATAGGATTTCAATCTTGACATTAAAAAAAAAAAAGACTTTCGGAAACTAATGCTGCAAAATCTACACATATTTAAAAAAGGAAATAAATGTCTCATTTTTTCACTGTTGGTGCTGTTTGATTTTCAGTTATGTTGAATTTAAGGTGATCAATTTACCTGGTTTTTTTTTCCAGCTGTGCTGTTCTCTTGTTATATTTCTTCATTCACTAAATTTCTCTTTTCAGTAAGATTATAAAATGGGTTAACTTCTTTCTGGCCTTATCCCTTCTTTTCCATACATCCCCCTCACATGGTGGGGGGGGGATCCAAACAGGGCTATGTGCTCTACCAGCAGGGCTCCCTGACAGCCTGCAGAGCCAAAGGAGGGCGTGCACTGCCCTCTCCCATCTTGGAGGCATCTGATCGTGTCCAAGACCATGAGCTGCTCCTTGGCCCTCTTCCACCTACGCTGCTGAATCATCAGCTACCTCATCGATGTTTCAGGAGGCTATGAATGAGAAAGGGTATTGCTATACTGCCAAAAAGAAATGGGTTCTTTTTTTTCATATCTTTTTTGATCCTTTCAGCTTTTTTGCTCCATGACCATAGACACAAAAATTAATACTTAAGTTCAAATTGCAAAATTTTTTGCTGTGCAATATCACACGCTACATAATATCCTGTCAAACCATGAAAAACAAATAAATAATAATCCATAATACCTATGGAAAATACTATCTGATCCCTTGAAAATAATGTGCATTTTACGTGGTGTTTAAAATCATCATATTCACTGTGTTTTCAAGTCTTTAATTTCTGATGACACCACACATAGTCTCTGCTGTTCCTCTACAACTGAACAGTATTTTCTGGTCTCCATTTAAATCCTTGCTTACCCCATACCAGCAGGAGAGGTTTTATTATTAACCTTATCAAAGGCTGTAACTACCACTGACTTCTATGGCCAAGGATACCTCCAATCATCTTCTTTTCTTATAGGTGGTGTGTTGACTTCTGTAGAAGATCTGGCTGAATCAAACTTTTTAGTAGAGCATGCAGAGTCATACACAAGCAAGACAAGTGGGTTTTGGATAGGAATATACAGAAATGTAAATGGTAACTATTTTAACTTCTATAAATAATCATAGTCTTCATTAAATTGACAGAAATATGAATAAGATACATCATTGTTTTTAAGAAACTAATTGAAGCACAATAGAATCCAGTTAAAAACAAAAAGATAGATGATAGCCTATAACCTAAAAAATCTTGGAAGTTTATGGTTTTATCAAATAGATGTGAAAGGCTGTAGAAAACAAATTCACTTGGCTTCAGTTTTGGGTCTTGGATATCGCATGGGCCCACCAAACGGATGCCACCGTGTGAGACTGTCTCAATTCAAATATCTTGTCTATATCTGGTTCAGTAGCAGAGATGTGGAGGGATGAAAGGAGTATCTCTGGAGAGGCACAACACAGAAGATACTGTTCTTTCAGAAAGCGAGATACGACATGCCATTTCAGCTCTCCCTACCTGAGGCAATCATAGGGCCTCATTTCTAAATTTGAATGATCCAAAATTGCCATAATCACTGATAATTTTGCATGGCTGCTAGTGGTTGCAGTGTCACCAAGGACCTTCACAGAAGACCACAGCCAATGACACGTATCTGCCCCTATGACCTCAGCCCTCCCTGAGGACGTCTCCTATTCCTGACCTGTGAGAAAGGCTTTCCCACCCTGTTTGCTCTGTGGCCTGGTGAGAAACACATTGGCTGGCTTTCATCATCTCACAGCCAGGGAGCAACCGTGTGGGAGTTGCAGGTGTCCAGCCAGAGGCCACAGCATCACACTTCTCTGTATGGGGAAAATTCAGGCTGCTAGCTACTAGAAAAAGAGTGAAGTGAAAAACATACACCTGGAAGAAAACAACACTAGTGTCAATCTACAATCAATGAGAAAGGATTTTTTTTTTTAGTTTAGATTAATTTTGATTCATTGATACTTCAAAATTTTTGTTTCAGAGTTTATGCAAAAAGAAATATTTTAGATTTTAACTAAGCATATGTTTAAGCACTACATTAAAAGTTATTTGATTTTTAATGAGTGATGCTGAAATAATAATTTAATTTTTTTTAATACCCTAGTTTAATTTTGTTTCAGTTTGAAACTTTAGAACCCTAGACAAAAATATGGGGATATGTAAATTAAAACTTAGTTATGGTTGGAAAATCTGCAAATCATAATCTGGAAAAGCAATTATACTGTTATTAAGAAGAGAATCAAATCAAATAAAATGCATTAGAAAACAACCACAGATAGAATTTTTGAAGAAAGTAGTATTGCTTTTTTAGGATAAGTATTAATATTAATATTCACTAGTATTAGTTAAGATCTTTGATGTTGAACTATTAGTATTGCTACTAACATTTGCAATTTCAGGGCAGCTGCTTTGGCAAGACAACAGTGTCTTAGACTTTGTCAACTGGGGTGAAGGACAGCCCTCGGAGGACCAGCTTGATTACTGTGTGGAGCTGTCTGCATTCTCTGGCTACTGGAGTATCCTTCCTTGCTCTTCACCAAGGGGTTTTATTTGTAAGAAACCAAAGAGTAAGTGGTTTTTTTAATATTTGCTTTTGATGTTTATGGTTTTATTTCAGTAGTAATAGCACAATATGGTCATTACAAAAGACCGACATAAAACGCTATATTTACAGTCTTCCTTACCACCTGTTTCAGCAGTCAAAAAAAAAAAAAATCCTTTATATTTTGTCTGTGCTGTTAATGTTTCACTGTTTCATAACTTCAGATTTTCTTGCATTCTGTGACGCATATTCAATTAATAACTAAAGATGATCAATATTTTCTGAAAAATTTTTGAACTCTTTTGTCGTTTTGCCCCCCTCCAACATGCACACATATTTTCCTGCTAACATTATCATTAATTTTCTACAGAACAAGTGTTGCATCAATAATTTGGTTTTCTTCCTCTTGCTGTACTGTGATACATGCTGTTGCAGTAAGAGATGGATGAAGCAATTCCATTTAAATAATAACGGAACGGAAACATGATCCAGAGCATGTATAGTGACCTCTGAAAAAGTGCTTTGGTTAGCTTTTTAAAAAAAAATATTGTGCTTCGGTGTAACTAAGCACCATCTGCTTTGGTCAGGAAGTAGAAATATCTGAACATTGTGAGCCAAGTGGCCATGCAGTATTTTAGAGTTTAACTGTTAACTCTGCAAAAAAAGTACGATTTCCTGCCCTGTTTTGCAACCCTGAGGTTTGGGATATTTCTGAGGTTCTGTCCTTTCCCCTCCTAGACCCTGCAGCTGGCAGGGAAAGCAGATGTACACATTTGTAGTGGTGTCAGAGCATTTTCTGAAAAGGAAATTCTCCTTTCAGGGCAAACTCCTAGTTTTCTTTGGGTAGTCAGAGCAATGGACACTACAGAAAGCTAATTCTTTGTTACTCAATACTTTGTTACTCAGAAAGCAGAAACTCAGTGATAACACATACTTGTTGGGCTTGGCTGTGTGTGCCCCTATCTACGTGCAATGCCAAAGTATAGAGAATATTCCCTGGCACCAGGTTCTCCAGCAGAATGAGGTCTCAGAACAAGCAATTACATTACGGTGTAATGCAGACATTCTACCAAGAGACAGTTTAACAGTTGCATGTCCTTTGTAGATGCTGGAGCTTAATATGTTGCTGAGCTCTCACTGCAGCAGTGGCCTGTGGCCTGTGCTCCCTGGGCTGGATGGAAGGTGGACCCCAGCTCTCCCCAGGGCTCCCACTGCCCAGGGAGGCAGGATGTGCTCTGGGCCGGCCAGCACCCCACGCTGACCCATCCTAGGGTAAAAGTCTTGCAGATGGCACCCTCTTTGCACAGCCTGGAAAAGCTGCAAAAGTATCAGAATGGCTTGAGTGAGAAGGGACTTTAAAGGCTACCTAATTCCAGACCCCCTGCCATGGGCAGGGACACCTTCCACTAGACCAAGTTGCCAAAGCCCCATCCAAGCTAGTCTTGAACATGTCCCAGTGTTGGCGCATCTACAACCTCCCTGGGCAACCTGTGCCAGTGACTCACCACCCTCAGAGTGAAAAACTTCCAAACTTCCAATCTAAATCTACCCTCTTCCAGCTTAAGCCATTACTCCTCATCCTATCAGTACAAGGTCTTGTAAAAAGTCCC
>JAVSBS010022344.1:54091-66064 GCA_033124195.1 Coracias cyanogaster | reverse complement strand
CCCGCCACTCAACAGCACCGTCCCCGTCACCATTGAGGTGTTTGTAAGTATGGCGCCTGACGCTCCTGTCATGGTTTTTTCTTTGGGAGGATGAGCAGCGTAAGGTGTGAGAGCTGCGGGCCGCGCTTGTTTTGCTTGTTGATGTTTCAAGCGGCGATGTTGGTATCTTGGTTTGGACGTTATGGTTAAAATACGTACTTTTCCGTTAGGTTTATCGTAGCTCGCTATTCTGAGGTTATGACTGTTGCAAGATCAATACTCATTACTTATTTATGTTTCTAGTAACGCAGTTCTAATGAATGCGAAGAATCTATCCCGCTGATACATTTTTCTCCAGCAAGTATTTCTGTAATCTTTAATTCATGGTGTGATAAGTACATGAAATGAATTTCCTTGGTCAGCTTTAGACACTCCTGCGAAGGGCTGGGCAGCGAGCCGCCCGCTCGGGGACAGGAGCGGCTGTCGCGTCACGAAGTTGAGCGGCTGTTGGGTAGCAGAAGTGGAGGGTCCGCTCTGTTTGCGCGTGGTCAGCTCTCCCAAGCGAGAAGGTCATTGTTTCATCCTGCTCGCTGGTGTCAGGCAGTGCCTTGGTGCGAACGAATAGCTCTGCTGGCAGAGCTGGAGTGCTGCCTGCAACCATTTGGATGAGAATCTGGCCCAGAATTAATCTAGGTGTGGATGAACGTAAGCAGAGGGGATGCTCTTGGCTCTACCCAGGCTGTGAGTCCCGTGGTTTGGCATGCGAGAGGAGGTAGCAGCTGTCCGGGGGATGCTGCAGCTCCCTGTGTGCGGAGCGCCAGGGCACTGGCTGTGTAAACAAACCTGGGGCGAGGGGAAAGCGCTGGGAGCAGCAGGATGGAGTCCTGTCCCTCACCTGGGTCTCGGAGCAAAGCAACAGATCTGTTTCAACTCTAAAATATCTTGAAGGAGCCAGGAGATGTTTCCGCTATTTACTTAATGCGACCAGATACAGGAGCCTTTCTGCAGGGCTCTGTAACTCGCAACAATTTTCTGCTGTAGTACTACCACTTAATGTTCAGCTCCATTGAACCTCGGCTGGGAAAACCCATTCGTAAGTAGTGAGCCTTCTGTTCACGTTGCCAACGCTCTCTGCTTTCTGGAGCTGCAGGGTAGATCCTGTCGTTATATGGCTGTGAAATCAGGGTAAACCGGGTCAGAAGGATCAAGAACACTTTATCTGAATAATCCAGATATAACAGTGGAGGAAAATGGGAAGGGACTTTTATCTTGGAGAGAGTAAGGCTAAACTGAAACAAGTTTAATTTCAAGCAGCGTGCTTTTGAACATGAAGGCATTATGTTGTAGCGTAGTGCTACGGGAGTACTACACTATGCTGGATTACTACGAAACGTAGTGCACAGATGCAAAGAATTTTAAAGACTCATTAAAATGTGAAAGAATATAGTGGAAAATAAGGATCTGTGCTTTTTTGTAAAACCTTGGCATATAGTGACCGTGCTGAGCTGGAAGTAGCTGCAGTTTAAAGTCCTGCAACTGTTACTCTGCTGTTGCGGTGAGGCAAGCACAAGAAACTGCATGTTTA
This sequence comes from Coracias cyanogaster, assembly GCA_033124195.1. Classification (NCBI taxonomy): domain Eukaryota; kingdom Metazoa; phylum Chordata; class Aves; order Coraciiformes; family Coraciidae; genus Coracias; species Coracias cyanogaster. Next base: position 64,500 of record JAVSBS010022344.1, on the reverse strand, counting down.
GCCCAGGTAATAGCTCTCTGTTGTGCTGCAGGTATAAAAGCAGGTCAGAAAAAACTTGATGAGCAGGAGACCCTGTCATCCCTTCTGTGGGTAAGCCTTCAGGAAGATGAGAAACAATTCACTCGGAGTGAACTGCGTAGCAAGTGTGGTTCTACTATATATAAAAAAGAGTATTTCCCTTCTCAGCCTTCCTGGCTTGTATAGAAGGCTGAAATGTTTTTCTAAGAATGTGCCCTGTGCCTACACTAGAAATCTCACATTAGGCACTGTGTGAATTGGTGGAGGCTCCACTAGAAGAGGATATATGCTTTTAATAGGCTAATTGCTAACTTGTTGTGACCTGTTTTCAAGCATGTGTTGTGAGCACTTGGTTCCTCCTAAATAGCTGAAACGCTGCTTAATTAGGAAGCTCTCAATCATTTCTTAGATCAGTTCATACACTGGCATTCTTGGTAACGCGTAGCTGTGAACACCCTTTAAAAGGAAGCTTTTAAAAGCACTGAAGCTAAGCTATTTTTGCATATGGCCAAAATGAAGTGGTAAATCAACCTACCGTCTTCGGTTCCAGCTCGGAAGGTGCTGTGGTAACAACTCCTTTGTTCCCTGAGGAACACCATTAGGCAGCAGTACAGGTGTGTACTGAGCAAACTGCCTGATGTACGTTCTGGGATGGGGCTGGTAGGCTGTGCCCGCTGCCTGTCAGCTCACAAATATTACTAGTACCCTTCCTTATCCAGACTCATTATTCAGCCTTATCTTTGACAGTAAGTTCTTTGGGGCAGAGACTGTCTTGCCTGTCTTCTGTTCCTGGTACCTGACAAGGCCTCAGTGCTCTTGTAATACAAATAATAAGTAACAGATTGTGCTACGTAGTGTATACAGGCAGCTCTGCCCTGGTGCCTGAAACCCATGTTGTCAACATAAATCCTCATGCCACTTGATTTGGAAACACCAGGGTATGCAATAACAGAAAAACAAAATGCTTTAATTTTGGAGATACACGTATGAGTTAAGAGGGTAACAATTACACCGTGGCCAAATGTCCTTTTACAATCTTACGCTGGCCATGTTGCTTACAATGCTGGGCTCTGAGCAGTCCAGTGAGGAACACTGTTTGCAGGAGTGGTCCGTGCAGAACAGGGCACACAGTCACAGCTTCAAGTGTAGGTGATCTGTAGGGTCAGGCTCATGTTTTTCTCCTTCTCAATATTCAGGACCCAAGTATCAGGCAACTACAGGCTGTTGGAGTTCAACTGCTCCACCCAAGAGTAACAATCAACATGGAGCAGTCTGAAATACAGGAGGTGGTATGAACTTGACGGAGTAGGCAACAGTCGTATCAAAAAAAGCCAATCTCATCGCGGGCACGATTTCTACCCTTTATAATTTGTGAACAGAGGGTTGGCTGGGGTGGTGATGATTTGACATGCGTGTAAACCTTTAGCAACTCTGATAGTAGTGGTAGCAGAATGTCCCATTACAGCATAATTTAGGCATCACGAATGGATACAGCTGTCTGAAGATGGGTACGATGGACAGCTGGAGGAAGCAAAAGGAAACTTCGTTTAGTGACTTTTCATGCCCCAGTGACAGCTGCCATAAGGCTGGAGCGGTTGTATACTTTCCTCGGTAAGAATATTGTATCTCTCAGAGAAGTCATTTTTTTGAAACCAGTTAATTAGGACAGTTATTTCTGGCCGTGGCATTTCTACAGAACAGAAGGCATGATTGTTCTTATGTTTGTTTCTCTGAGTCCTTTGATCGACTAGAAGCTCTCGATGCTTCACGCTATAAATTACCTCAATACTTTGGCAGTTCATTTCTTTTCTTGTGTACTTGGTTAGGAAAATGCAGAAATACTTGTGACTCAGCTTCAGACTACTATAAATTATGAAGAAATGGGGGAGGGGGTCACACTTCAAATTAGGAAAGGCAATTCTAGGAGGATGGGAGGAATGCTGGTTGCTAAATTTGAGATAAGCATCTCTTGGTATCTCGAAATCTGAGCGGCTGCTGCCACCTAGAGATGCACGAACCAAACACGCTGCTATGGCTGGCTTCTTGCAAGTGAGGCTGCACAAGTGAAAAGAGCGAGGCTGCCAACCCCACTCGTTCTTCCTCCGCAGCAGAAAGTTCAGTGTATGCATGCAGGCTTTTCCTTAGCCCTGTAACTCAGGTGGTACTTGCGAGTCCTGTTCTAGTGATGCAGCTAACGAATCTTTATACTCTCTTCCTTGTGTGGCTTAAATAGGTAAACAAGAAGCATCCCTTTCAGTAAATCATTTGCTGACTAAACTTTAGACCTAAAGAAGTATTTGCAAGTCAGATTTATACTGGCTTGTTCCAGCTGTCAGCGAGACTTGATCGCGTATCCAGAGTTTGCACCAAAAAAGTGTAGAACTGCTTCCATAAGGATTTGAGTTGGGTTGGGGGAGGTTGAGGGGCAGATGTTCCCTATCCTATCATTGAAGCTTATGTGGTAGGGATGACCTTCAGTAAGTATTTTGTGGAACAGAAAGAAATTATCATTTTCTTAATGTATTGACTCAGCCTTTAGCTTGATTTCGCTAGATCCTGGGTTTTCACAACTTCAGAATTAGGCATCCTAGTTAAACTGGGTATGTAGATATTTGTTACTACCTCAAATCAAACAGCATGAAATATACTTGTTACATCTAACCCTTGGCTCTTAGGATTTAGTTTCCTGTTTTCAGCTCACAGCTGATTTTTGTTTTGTACATCAATCCTTAGCTATAGCAGATTGTTCCTCTGCATTTGGAAGAGAAGAATAATCACTGTTCCCTATTTAATTTGTGAGGAACTGCTTATGAAGAGGAACAATGTGCCTTTTTTACCGACTGAACTCAATCTCATGTGAACCATTTCTGTTTGACTCTTACAGACGCGGTATGTTTTGGGAGCTTCTATAATAACTATTAACTTAGGGCTATCAAATGTCCAGTGGAATAAGAAACCAAACACAACTAAACCTCAGTGGGGGTTGATCATTTGCATCTCGCAGAGCCTTGAAAATGCAAGCCACTAGTTGACTGCATGTATTTGCAGGTGGCGGTTTGGATAGTTTCTTAGGATACTCCAAATCCTTCCATGTGAAGTGTGTCGGCGTAAGTGCTTAATGAGTGGCTTCTGAGGCAAGAGATTTTTCCTGTGGAAACGGAGGAGCTGTGATATAGGGGTATTTGCCTGTCAAGTCAGGAGGCAACTGCAAACCGTTTATACCGTATCAGGGCGTATGAGAGAGCTGTTGTACCAAAGTAGTGTTTGACAATCTGCCCTTGGCTCAGCTGGAGTTCCGCATCCAACCTCAGCCTTTCCAGTACATGCACGGGGCTACAGGTCGGCGTAGTCCTTTGTGTGTAGCATAGCAGGAGGAGTCTGGAAAAAGATCCAACTGGGTGAAGTCTTGAACAATATGCTGTTATATGCTCTTCATTAACTCAGCACGCAGAATACTTGGAGCGTGTTGCTACAGTTAAGGCTGTAACAATAAGAACAGGACACAGCCATTTTTTTCCCTTTCCTCAGAATCTTCTACTACATATGTTATAAAAGAGAATTAAGCTTAATCTTGTGCCAGTTCTAGTGCATGTTGTGCATTATCTAATGTGATCAAAACACTGCTTTCTTTAAACATAACAGCTCCTGGAGAAATGCAGTTTTGTCTGGATGAAGGAATTAAAGGTTATGATCTCTGGATTCCTTAGTCCGTTATGCCATTTACTTTCTAAGCTTGGTGCAGCATTTAGCATCCATATGGTTTGGTTTACCCTTCTTTGCACTGACCATGACGCTCTCAGTGAGTGTTCAGTACTTGATATACCGAGATGAAAAGAAGTGAAATCTAAACTTTATTCAAGGGCTGGATTATAAGTAAACCAGCCTCCCCTTAGTCATAGCTGTCACTGCACCACAGAAGTGTACGGACACCATTGGGATGAGCGACAGAACTTGTTTTGCAGTATTTCTAGATAATTGTGCCTGCTGGCTGCCTGCGTTAAGACTTGGATCTCCACTTACTATTTACATTCCTTTTGAGTTGATAATCCAGTTTGACTGAGCCATAAATGCCAAGAGAGAAATGCTATTTGATAGAATTTGTGCTGAAAGCCGGTGTGAGTCTAAGAGAGAAGCAAAGCCACCGACAAGTTCAGGCTGGCAAGGGTAACTTAACCAGAACCCATGCCAGAAAACCGCGGTGAAGTACAAATTTGCTGCTGAACATCGTGACCACCCTTTATAATAGGCTGAACCAAAACTAGAAGTAAACACCTCAGAAATTCTCCAGTATTGCTCTTCCAGATATAAACATTATAGTTTATGTCAAAGTCATGATTAGGTTTTTTGTTTCTAGCTAATGTCCCTCAGACTGATGAAGATAGATTGGTTTTTCTTTTATGGGAGGCAAAGAAGGATTTTTTGCATCTCATTACCACAACAGGTTACTTACTAGTATGAAGTTGGCAAGTTGCTGCCAACGAAGTGGTGCAAGGAGTGGAGAGGCAGGTGCTTCTTTACATCTCACAGAAATACAGATTTTGTGCAATGACCAGCAAAAGAAATATCTGAAAATTCGTTTTCCCCTTAAAGGCTAGCAATTAGCACTGAATGTAAAACAAAGAACAAAGCTGCCTTCCTTGGAAGACTAATTTTAAGTTCTCTCAATTTTGCACTAATGATTAACTTCTGCAGACCCCCACACAAAACTTTTCTGCCATTGTAACTGCAAAAGTAGCAGGAATGTTAACAATGAACAAGGATATCATAAAAGCGTGAGTCAATTCCATATGCTTACCATTAAAGGAAAAAAAAAAAAAGGAGACATAAGATTTAAGAAGAAACTACTTAGAAGTCCAAGCCTCCAAAGAAGTCTACCTCTGAGTCTAATAAGTTTAGATGCAACATCTTGAGTTCCATAAGCCTCAGGTCATATAACCTGTTTTTTAATGCTTGGATTCCTGTAACTGTTATGAAAATTACAGAATCTTATGCTTGGAAATACCAGAAATAATTTCCCCTGCCTTTAGCTAATGGAAGGACAGGTACTCGATGAGAGCTAGGAAACACAATTAATGACTTCCATGTCTACTCTAAATTAACACCTTAGAGCAAGTCTTCAATGGCAAAGCATCACCAGACCTGTTAGTATTCAAGTTGTTCTCGCTAGAGAATGACTGCAGGGGAACTGCCGATAACTCTGCAGATCTTGTCATTAGTCATGTTTGGGCATCCTTCAAAACGTGACCTGTGGCTTTGTCAAGGGCAGTCCCGAGCCATTTGTATTTTAACAAGAAGATACGTCTTTGGAGATGCCTTGGAAAAAAGGGTGACCAGAACTCAGTCATCTTTTTTTATCCTTTTATTGTTTTGGTGGGGATGGTGTTGCTGTGCTGGCTCCATCCCCTGAGAGCGCTGAGCACCCATACTATGAGTAGGCATAGCCTTGCTCTTCTCCATTTTATACAAATGAAGGCTGACCTTTGGTCCCTGGCGCGCTGCCTGGTTTGTGTTTATAGGGCTGATAAATACCCACTCGTGCAGTAGTAGTTCTCCGTGGCAATAGGTCTTTCCTGGATTTCACAGCAAATTCGCTGTGGGTAAAAGCAGCCTCTGGATGAGATGCATCATGTGCTGCATTTCAAGTCGAATCTCTTTGAGGTTTTAATGGTGAAGAATGTTTCTATTTTAACCCTAGTTTTGCTTTTCTTGTTGTTTTTTTTATATAATGGTTGAGCCCATGAATTAGAAGCATGAAGCTAAAAGCTGAAGAATGAAGGAAGAAACAAAAAGCCATATGGCAATAGCAGGAGGTCCTGCCACCCCACCTTAGGCTCGTGACAACATGCCCTACATTTAACCTACAGTCAGGAACTAATTAACAACACAGATGGAAGTAAGCTAGCATATGTATTCAAAATAATACCCCTAAGGTTTTAATCAGCTGCCCTGCCTCTTTCTGGGTTAGACATCTAAGTTACCATGCAGAGATTTGCAAAATACATGAATGATACACATGGTTAAAGCAGCTTTGTGCAGTGGCTGAAGCGAGGGTTTGGGAGTGGGGGCACCTCTGTTCTCCTCGGGTTCGGCAGCGACTTGCCGTGCTATCTGGGGTAAGTTGTTTAAACATCTCTATGGGCTTCAGCCTACCCAGAAGGGAAGTAGGATTTCTGATGTGGTTCCTCCTCACCAAAGTATGTTGAGATTCCGTGTCTGCAAAGCACTTCAGAAGCTTTGATAGTGTGTTCTCCAAGAAACGTTGTGCAAGTGGAGAGTCACAGCAGCATAAGCACCAGGTCTCTCTGCTCTTACAACTTCTAAGTGGTTTTTTTTTTTTCCTGTCTAGAAGTACTAATTATCTCTGATAAGATGGTTCTGCTTTTGATTTTGAATAGGATGGTGACTTCTAGATAATCTATCCTGTTATGCAGAGATTTGGGAGCGGGAGAGCACTTGGCTGTTTTCAGCAGACTAATTGGGTAATTTAATGTTTCTCGCTGTAACTTTCTCTTTCGTCCCCCCACCTGCGGTGGTTTGAAGAGAGGCTCTCCTTCCCTGCAGGGCAGGAGGATCTGCTTATGTGAAGGGACAGGTATTGACATTTTTCTAGAGAAGTGTTTATTTAATGACTGAAATCCCATATACAAACCTACCCTTTGGAGCTTAAGGGCGCTTGCAGTGAGAACAGGCTGCTGGCAGCAGAGCCACTTTCTTCAGCAGGGGGGTGTGTGCGTGAAACAAGACACCCAAGTGCAGAGCAGAGGAAAGTTAGGTGGTGTTGGGCTGGATTTTGCATACTTCTGTTTATAGGCATGTCTGGGCTATTTAAGTGCTTATATCGATGGGGGAAGGGAGGAGCTAGTCTGCACACCTAGAAAGCTTTTTTCCTTCCTCTTTAAAGTGTAATTATTACCAAATATGCATGTATCCCTCGGGAGCCCTGAGTGTGAGGAAGCTGTTTTGCTGAAACCCATCATATTTTGTTCTGATACAGGTATTAGCTGTAGTTCAGGGGTTGGCCTCATCTGATTTTATGACCACAGAAGTACTGGGCCACCTTTGCAGCTGACGTAAATCTGTGAACAGAGCACTATGGATTTACACCAGGCGGTGACTGTGTCCACCAGGATTGGCTCCACTGGAGCAGAGTGCTTCAGTGAACCTCAACAGCTTTCATTCATGTATTGTCCCATGATGCCACTATAGTTACATCTGGTGGCAAGTATGTGAAGTCATGAGCCAGGTAAACTTCATTTTTAGTTGGAGAGGGGAAGGACCCAATGTCCATGTAATTCACAGGAATCACAGTGTAATGCCGCTCTGTGAAAGAAATTACACCATTATACAACTGGGAGAAGGCAGGAGCTTGATAAATCTATTTTTCCTGCAAGGCTGCAGGTTTTTCTTTTATGTTCCATGAAATGTTTGTACCTTGAGAAGTACAACTAATGAAGCTTGTTTTCAGACACTTGCATCTTTGCCAGATGTACCTCCTCACGCCTTCTAATGATTCCAAGCCCTTTTCATCTGTGGAGCTTATGAAATGAAAGCAAGAGTACACAGCGTTGTCAGTCTGTAAGTGGGTAAGCCCATACACCGGTGTTTGCCAAGTAAGGATGGAGGAGGGGGGGAGCTTATTTGGGTGGGTCTCAGCTACCTGCATGCCAGTTACCACGTTACCATGGAAGTAGTCTTGTCTGTGAGACTTGTATCCCTGTACTGAATCAGGTGGAAGTTGGCCCCCAAATTTTTAAGATAGATTAGGGGTAGAGAACCAGGCAAAGCAATTGCAAAAGTCATGTTTCAACATGAAACCGCTTACAAGATGGAAGAAAAAAAAGCTGAAAACTATAATGCTTCGAAATCTGGTGTGCTGCATTGTCATAGTAAAATATCAGTGATGAAAGAGCACTCCTTGCCAAAGTGCTTTCAATACAGTTACGTTAACGTATTAACATAATTTTCCAACAGTGTTATCTCCAAAGATAAATCCACTGTCACAGCAGGGCACGTGCAGGGCTGGCTGCCCAGTGGGGTGGGTTAGATTCCCAATGAGTATATTGATGTTCAGTACAAATTTCTCATTATTCCATTAGATTGAGGTGGCTTTGCAAACTTAAAAATTTCTGCTTCTCATCTGGTTGTTCCCGTGTAATTTTGGAGTTGAATACTCTCAGAAGCTGCTCTGAAACCTCTGTGTAAGCGTTTATCCCTTGCCCTGTCTATGGAACGCATCTCCGTGGACCTGCCATGCTAACAACTGGACTGAGCATGTGTGGAGAGAAATCTGCACACAAGGGCAGGCAGCCAGAAGATGACTGATAACACCACTGGCAGATGTGGGCATATTGTTAATACCTGTCAGGGTTCTGACAACAGGCATTTCCAGTTTCTGGTTCATGCATATCACAAGAGACTGATCTGCTTCGTTTCAAGGACTGACTATGGCTAAAAGCAAGGTACTCTTTTACAGCAATGCCACACACAGTCAGGGTCTCAGCAAAGGTAAGAGTCTTGCAACAAATGGGTATAGCCCTTGCTCTCCTCCCTTACCCTAGAGAAAGCACTGCCTGCCCAAGCCATGGGCAGCTGCTCCATCTGATGCTTGTGCTTTTTAACCATTGATTTTCCTTGGCTAAGCTGCACTTATGTTCCGGTTGAGTGCATAATGTTCTATAGGTCTTAGGAAGCTTGCCACTTCCAGCAGAACCGATGGGTGCGTGGGATGTTTTACACGCTGTTCAATAGTTTATAGGCACTCTAAAAATCCAAGCTCAACTGGTACAGCAGCTTCTGGGTTGTTCCAGGGCTGCTGGACACATGTCACAGTACAAGGGATCCAAGTCACGCTAGTTTGCACGCAACATGCTCCGTTCTGTTCCTGCTCTCGAGTGCCAATTATCCTTGACTTCAGTGGAAGCTTCATGTGTGTACTTGGCAGAATAGCGTAGTCCTGTGACGATTTAGCACAGTATTTCATACTAAAGAGCTGTAGTGAAACAGAAGACAAACCGCAGATGCTGCTTTAAGGTCTGAGGTTCTACACTAACGTTCTTCTGCACACAGATTGAATTAGTGTTACATAAAGCTCTAGTGACTATCAAAGCAAATTATTTCAGAGAACTGTAATTATCTTCTCCCATGGAGGAACCAAATAGTATGTTGGCGTGGAGTAATTATTTGATGGGATGGGTTTGTGGCGGTTTCTTTGAGGGGGGGGTGATGTTAAGTAGCCTGTTCTATAGGTGAACTTTCACAGAGATTGCATTCTGTTACTTTGGAATGACCATAGTAATGGCATGAAGTAGTTTTCTATGTTTGAAGTCAATTTTGAAAGTGGAGTTTGCTAATGCTTAGGTTTTGGGCTTGGAAGTCATGTCCCAACTGTTCAGGATTTCTGGCATGGCCATAGGAGTGCAGCATGTTGTGGATAGTGGCACGCCAAGAAGTGCCCTTTTGGTGCTGGGGGATCACAACCCCTGCGCAGTTCGAGTGCTCTGTGTGGGACGCTGTACACACAGCTGGAATGGCAGCATGTGTGTCGCTGGCTCAACAATCACTTCCCCTTGTCAACGTTTAAAAATAGTGCACATCTGTTCCCTTCCATGGGTGGTGTTTCTCTGAAAGCTCTGATACCATCTGTGAGCCTGGCCTGCTGTTCCTTCACACCTACTGCCAGAACTCATCCTGCCTGTTTCCTGGTAGGCAAGAATGGGTCTGAGATCCATTCCTACTGGGAACTCCTTGCAGTCCTGCACTTGGCCGATGTATAAGCGTGCTTGTAATGAGGAGACTGTCTGGTCTGCACCCATCAGAGCCGCCGAATTCTCTCTCACAGAGCTTTGCAGCGAGTGTGCGCTTTGCTTGGTGGTTTGAGTGTCCACAAGGGTATGATGAAAGTTTGTAGGAAGCTCTGATACGTAGCTCTGTGAAAGATCAGGGGTGTAATGTCATGGCAATATTTTGCCATTATTTTCTTTGGGTTTTTTCCCACCTCTGATTGAAAGGCAAAGTGTTGTGTTGTTTTTAATGTGTTGGAGAGAGTCTGGTTAAAACCTTGGAACCCCACAAAAACCCCGTGGGTGATTTAAGCAGACACATACTTCTCAAGAGCCAATGCATTGCCAGAGTGTCTTTGCTCTCAGAAGCTCTACCATAGGCAATATTTAGCAACATAAGAAGAAAGTAAATTTCTCATGTTAAAAGTTGTAGTTTACAAACTACTTGTAAATTTGCTTGCTATTTCTCTTAGTCTTCAGAATGGTTCATAGTCTCTGGCATCATGTCTAAGTAGGTTTTCTTACCTCAGGAAAAACCAACATGAGAATGAAGTGGTTTTCTTCTTCCTGACATGAAGCACCAACTTACACAGCCACACGCAATTTGTATTC
>JAVSBS010022344.1:38957-54073 GCA_033124195.1 Coracias cyanogaster | reverse complement strand
CACTTTATTTTCAGTAGTAGAAAGTAATTATAGAGCTTGCATAAATAGCCGCAAGGATAACCAGAGTGTGTCAGACATCCAGTAATGCATGTGTTAAAGGTTAATACTATTTGTTCTCAGTACATTTAGTCTTTGCAAATCATGTGCTGACATGCATCCCATTTTGGTATCTGTTCGCACGCTCCAGTAATGATGCGTAGAGCAGGAACTCATGCCTGTGCCATTCAGTAGTATTTAGTAAATTGAACTTTTGTATAAAGGTCTTAGAAAATGGCAAGGCAGAAAATGAATATTGTCTTGCTGCTAATTTTAACTTCCACCACACACTCCTTTCTGGAGATTAAAGGATTATGAATCTATTCACTACTGAAAGTTATTTCAACTTTCCTGGCACATACCAGGATGCAGAAAAGCAAGTACATGTTCACAGCTATTCCTCAGGTCTCTCTGCTGGAAATCCAACCTGTTACACTGCTAGATTTCTGCTTAAAGTAACTAAAAATAATCAAAACAATTAACTGGTGAATCCTCATTAAATACAAATACTGAAATAAATAGTTCAGCTAGGAAATTGACTGCATATGTAAACTAGCTGTAGATAATTGATATGACCTTCATTTAATGAGCCTTCTTCCCATTAGTGGAGATGACGGCCACAATTATATGCCCTTATTCTAGCTGTAATTGTATGGACTTTATTGAAGTACAAACTAGGTCACGTCTTCCTGAGATCTGGTCCATGGTGGGTGACCTCTTTTCATTGCTTCAGCTTTGCTGTGCTGCACCAGAGAGGGAAGGATGTTCTTGCAGCCACAGGAATGGATGGCATTCAGGAAGCTGGTCTCAAATGCGCCTTCTGATAGACAAGTCTTGTGTGACCTGAGAGAGTAGTTGAAGGCTCCGTCTCAAGGAGGCTGGCAGCTCTGTTACATAGGTTAGTGGCTGTATACAACACTCTGTGGGACAGCAAATGAACCAAGATCCCCGCTCCTAGAGAAATCTTTGATCTGATATGGCCGGTGACATAGCTGAACAGGAGGAGTATGAAAGGGCTGTAGCATTTCATTGTTGATCCTAGAAGATGAGGAGCAGAGACCTGAGCCTCCTACAGCTGAGAAGGGATGGGATGAATGCCTGATAGGACTGCAGACTGAGGCTGTATCATCAGTGATTTTTTTATTATTTTTTTTTTCCCCACCTAGCTGCATGTCTGACCAAAAGTGGCCGTGGCTGCTCTGCTTTGTCTCACTTTCGGTTGTATTGATGCCCTCAGAACATGCAGTATCAGCCAGGTTGCTGCAGTTGAGAAATCCTCAGCGCTGATGAGCCTCCGTGGGAAATAATTGTTCAATCTGCCAGGGTAGCATCAGGCGTGGGTGTACGCAGGAATGCTGGGACATCTCCACGCAAGGCCTTGTAGTGGTGGATGTGCCCAGTATGGAAAGGGCTCGGTAGCAGCATGCTGGGAAAACAGGAAAATAGAGCTTTCTCCCATGTTCCCCCCCTGGTTCTGCTTCCACAGGGGGTGACACGATGACTGCCTCGTAATCAGAAGGGTGTGAGGACAGGCAGTACCTTTGTGATAAGCAGAGGTTTGATAGTTGAGGAGCAGAGGAAGAGGGCTGGAAGCTGCCATCCAAAGTGTTTCCAGTTACCTTTTTGGTGCTATGTTGGAATATTAGTCCTGCCTCACTAAGGAAGAGGTGAACCATGCATTCATGAGTCAGTTCAACAGTAGCTGAAAGGTGGTGTGTTTCTGCCCATGAAGTGAGGTTAAAATCTTATTCTGCTATAGCATGTTGAACTAGTAGATTTTGAGCAGCTGCTGCTAGAAATTGCTATGGCCTCTAAAATGAAGAGATTTCCAAGGTGTTAAAATACTACTTCCTTGTATTAAATCACTCAATATCATTTTGCTGCCAAAGGCCGCTCAAGTCACTGTCAAAATAGAGGAATCTTTTTTTCACATCCTGCTTGCACAGTTTGGCTTAGTGTGGAACTCTCTTAGAAAGTAGTAGATGTTTGATCTGTGCCCGCTTACTAGCGATATTTCATGTATCTGCACTGCTAAAGCTTGCTTTGACATAGTCTCCTACTGCTACAGGAGGAAGAGGGGTGGCTTTTAGGACACATTTTCTTGTGTTTATCAGTATGTTCTGTGGATAATCGCTCTCTTGGAGTTGTTGGTTTTGAGAGCCTAGTTTAGTACAGCGTTTCTTGCTGCCTCAGATAAAAGCGGTGGTTGTATGTCATCAGATGGGATGTAAATTGATCAAGCTTGACAGCAGTTTCCTTCCTAAATGGAAGGCAAAATTGATTGAGGAAGGATTAATTTAACATGAGATATAAAGGACTGTTAAATCTGGTGACTAACAAGTCATTGGTGGAGGATGCTGAGGGCTTCCTGAAGTCAGCTGGTGAGGTTTCTCGGCACTTCTCTGTCCTGTCTTCTTCCTTGTAAGGAAAATGTCCATGCAAAGTTGCACAGCCACTAATCTGTTAACTTCACATGCCTCCAAGTTCATTGCTACCATGAGAGGTAAACGGTCCAGTGACAGTAGTGAAGGATGTGGCCTGGTCCAGGAATCCTTCCATCCTTGATTCACCTACCTAACTTGAAAAGCAAATGTTCAGCCTTCAACTGCTGTACGTAGCTGGTGGGTGCAAGCTTCTCTTTGTTTTGTGTTTGTCTTGGTGCCTTTTCTGTTGTGTCCTCTCTCTTTAACGCTGGAAGGCCCTTTGGGGCACGGTGTGCCCAGACAGTCTGTCCTCCAGAGCCAGGATACTGGCTGGGACCTCTGGGCACTACTCTAGTAAAAACAACAGGAACTTGATGAGGAGCCAGAAGATCTGTGTTCTGTTCACTGCTCTGGTGGTCACAAAGTGTGATGTGGGTGTTTGGGGTTGTTTTCCTTTCAAGTTTTGTATAAAACAATTCTCAGAAGGGGGAGTGTATGAATATTATTATTTTTGTTGCCTATTCCACTGTCTCTGCATTTGTATGCCAGCTGAACCCCTCCTTCTCCCTCATGTCTTGTCTCTCCTTGTTTGATAAAGGGAGACTGATAACCTTCTTCCTTGTGTTGTAAATCATCTGTAGTGTCTCTCTTCCTCCCGTTTGAGGAAGAAATGTGATATTACTCTCTGGAGAATGTTTTAAAAGTCCTAGGATGAAAAAATCTGCAAAATATTAATGTTCTGCATGGTTAGAGCAAACACTATGTTCCTGTGAGTCACAGATGTCAGGTTTGTTTAATCTTAATAAATCTATGCCACAATAACACTTTTAAACAGGAAGAGAGATGGAGGGGTGAAGGAAGAGTTGTGCTGGGGCAGAGAGGATTCTTGGCCAAAATGTTGTTTGGTGGGGAGCTGAGGGTGAGGAGGGCATGGATGCAAACCCCAACATTTCCCACCCCTCCCCTCTTCATTAAGTAAACTTTGAGACCTACATTTTGGGCACTGCTGCTCTAGTACATATTTCATTTTCTTTGTGTGTTTTATGATAGATTGTCTTTCCATGTTCGAGTCTTAAGAGTACTAGTTTCCCACAGCATATTTGCAGGAGATGAAGTAAGGCTTTTTACATAGCACCCTGTTGGCAAACAGAAATAGCATTTACTCCAATGAGTGCTGCCAAGTATGAGGTACTTCCGAATGAACTTCAAAAGCTCTGAAACAAGCATTAGCTGCTTCTTCAAAAATGTGAACAATGCCAGTGCTTTCTAGCAAGCAGAACTGGTGAGAGAAGGGATCGGAAGGAGGAAAAATAACAATGGGACGGTGATGGATGTTGTGGTAGCACTTGGGATCAGGCAGAAAGTATAGCTCTTTGTCACTGCAGCATTTGGGGGGTTCTTGTAGCAGTACCTAAGTGTGTGCTCTGCACTTGAGGAGGAAACAACGCATGTTCCTCAGGGTAGAGTATCTGTGGAGACTGAGCAAAGTGCTCGGGTAGGAGCAGTCATACAAGCCCAAGGTGCTGGGCGTGCTGATAGTGAGCCGTGCTTATTCCAAGCCTGGTGAGGAGCGTTCTTACCAGTGCTCTTTCCTGGCCTGCCCCCTCCACACTCAGGACAAAGTCAAGCGTACACATAAGCCTCAAAGCATGGCCCATAACGTGTGCCACAACTTGGGAAAACTGCTGTTTTTCAGTACGGCAGTAGGGCTGGCTCTGCGTCTGGTTTTGATGCTGGGCTCAGGACTTCACTGGGTTTAAATAAGATGCTTTGCTCGCTTGAGAACAGGGGGTGTGGGGCTCTGGGAAAGCACAGTACACTGGTTCTGGTACGGTCATTGCAGTATAGCTCCTACCAGCTCTGTAATTCAGCAGGTCCTTCCATGGCATTCCCATGATGCAGACAAGCTGTCCAGCTCCAATTTAGTATGCTGTCCTGGGCTATTTTCTTGTTCTATACTTATGCATACATACCTTCCAGTTTTAGATGAGGAACTGACCTGCTGAGACCTCAGAACTGTATGGCCTCTTCCTGTGTTTTGAAGGTTGCTTTCAAAGTACAAATGCAATTTATCCTGATGCTGTTCATCTTTTTTTTTGTGGCTAGAAAGATGAGATATTTTTGGCATAGAGAGATCTTAAAAATTAAATATTTGCATTTGCACTTGAAATGGAAGTCTTGCCTTTCACGCTTGCAAAGCTGCCTTTTATTGCTGAAATGTTGCATTGCTAAAGAGCAGTTCTGCTTTTGCTGTTACTTGAAAGAGGTGTAACCAGTCAGTCTGTAAGGAGTCTGCATAGTATCTAACTTAATACTACGGAAGGACTTTGGCACGTAGGAACTCTGTCTTGCTGGTATCGGTGTTGCCTGAGCTTCAGCGTGTGCTTTATCGCGAGCTCTGAATCAATGAACACGCTCGTACAGGAGTAAGCTGTATCACCCGTAATGAGTTGCGGCTGCATGCAGCAGTTCTCCGCAGAAAATGCATAATGTCTCATGACAACTCGGGTGAATTTTTATTACTCCCTCCCTTGTAAGTTAATTTTTTTTTATTTCTTGTTCTTGTCCTTAACAGTTCCACCAAGTGAGAAGAGTGATGACCATCCTTTTCCTTACTATGGTTATCTCATACTTCAGTTGCATGAAAGCTGCCCCGATGAAAGAAGCTAGTGTAAGAGGACAAGGCAGCTTGGCTTACCCAGGTCTTAGGACCCACGGGACTCTCGAGAGCCTAAATGGGCCCAACGCTGGTTCAAGAGGACTGACATCGCTGGCGGACACCTTTGAACATGTCATAGAGGAGCTTCTGGATGAGGACCAGGACATCCAGCCCAGCGAAGAAAACAAGGATGCAGACTTGTACACATCCCGAGTCATGCTAAGCAGTCAAGTGCCTTTGGAACCCCCACTGCTCTTTCTGCTCGAGGAGTACAAAAACTACTTGGATGCTGCAAACATGTCCATGAGGGTCCG
This sequence comes from Coracias cyanogaster, assembly GCA_033124195.1. NCBI lineage: Eukaryota > Metazoa > Chordata > Aves > Coraciiformes > Coraciidae > Coracias > Coracias cyanogaster. Next base: position 48,641 of record JAVSBS010022344.1, on the reverse strand, counting down.
GCGCCACTCTGACCCAGCTCGCCGCGGGGAGCTGAGCGTATGTGACAGCACGAGCGAGTGGGTGACGGCGGCAGAGAAAAAGACTGCAGTGGACATGTCCGGGGCGACTGTCACCGTCCTGGAAAAAGTCCCGGTACCCAAAGGCCAACTGAAGCAATACTTCTACGAGACCAAATGCAACCCCAAGGGGTACACAAAGGAGGGCTGCAGGGGCATAGACAAGAGGCACTGGAACTCCCAGTGCCGAACTACCCAGTCTTACGTGAGAGCTCTCACCATGGATAATAAAAAGAGAGTTGGCTGGCGCTTCATAAGGATAGACACTTCCTGTGTATGTACATTAACCATTAAACGGGGAAGATAGTGGATTCGTGTTGTATAGATTATATTGAGACAAAATTATCTATTTGTATATATACATAACAGGGTAAATTATTCGGTAAAAAATAATTTTATGGACTGCATGTATAACTGAAGTTTATACAGTACAGTGGTTCCACAATCTATTTATTAAACATATCCATGATCTGAAGGGGAACAAAAGTCATTTGCGCACAAGTTTAAAAAAAAAAACAAAACAACAACAAAAAAAACACACAAAAAAATCTAAAAACCAAAACAAAACCAAAAAAAAAAAAGCGAAACAAGCAAACCAAGTCTGCATTACATTCCTCGATAACATTGTGGTTTGTCGCCGTTGCCAAGAATTGAAAATACAAAAAGTTTAAAAAAAAAAAAGAATAAAATTGCATGCTGCTTCAATTGTGAATTGATGATAAAATGTCCTCTTTCAGAAAAATAAATTGAACCAAAACATTCCGTTTACATTTTAGACAGTAAGTATCTTTATTCTTGTTAGTATTATATCTGTTTACTGCTTTTAACTTCTGATAGCGTTGGAATTAAAACAATGTCAAGGTGCTGTTGTCATAGTTTTACTGTTTCTCTTTTACTTTTGAACTCCCATCAGACTGAATAAGAAAAAAAAGTCATTACCTTATTCTGGGTTAAAAACAAATTTGTTTTTTTGTATGTTGTGAAGGTGTTTGCAATAGCAATCCAACTACTGACAAAAAAAAATAATAAAAAAAAAAGAGGCAACTGAAAAAGAATGGTGATGTTCCACTTCACATTGTTGAACTTCAGGCTTAAAGACAGCACTTATTTAACTGTATGGCAACATGCTTTTTTGGGTTCTTTTCCTTTTTTTAATTTTTATTTGCTGTCTTTTGAGACCTGCATTTGCTTATACCATGCTTGTTTGTGTTTGGGGTTTTTTTTTTTTCCCCCCTTTCCTCCTTCTGGAAGGATGGTGGTTGTGATCTTTGAAGTATTTCATTTATACAACTGGAGCTTGTCCTAGAGGAAGTATTCTATAGAGTGGTGAGAGCAATGATGTTCATGTGAAAAAGACGCTGTACTTGGATCCATGTCTTGGTGAAGGGCAAGAGTGTCACTAGAAAAAGGGTCTGGAAAGCGGATAGTGGATCAGAAATCAGGTCGGTCTTGGCGCTGAGTTCAGGGACAGTTTGCAGTGTTTCGGGTTCACTGAGGCTATCCAGATCATGGTCAGCGCTGAACGTGGTCCTGTGCGTCTTGTGGGAGAGCGAGAGCTGTCCTCAGCCTCGTGCGCTGACGCCCTCATCCTCCAAGCGTGGTGTGTGAACCGCAGCGGCACCCCTCGGAAAGAGCTGGGCGACAGGGCAGAAGGCAGCCCTGCCTTGAGGTGGGAGCAGTTAGCATTTATGGTCGTGGGGCTCCAACTCTGCTGTCGGCCTTATTTTATGAAACAAATATAGGCATTAAAAATGCTCTTGATAAGAGAGCAGGTGCTGGAGGAGTTGGTTTAGTGTTGCTTAGGTTCTGATGATGTATTTAGCCTGTGCTACCCCCCGACTGTCCTGACAGAAGTATTTCTAAAAAGGCAGGCTGTAGCTGAGAGCTCTGCGTAGCGCTGGCAGTGACTACAGCGGGCAGAGAGGCAGAAATAGCTTATGAGTGAGCTCGCTGAAGGCAGAGGCTCCATCTAATTCCTGCAGATGAAGAGAAGTGGCTGAACAAAGAGGAAACCACTGCAAAATACAACTGCTTCTGAAGGCAGCATAGCCTGCCTTGCCCTTGACGTTAATTAAAAACCTGGACCAGGCACAGCTGCTTTGGAAAGGATCCCCCACAATAATTCGCTCTGAAGAGCACATTTAACACCGAGTTTGCCATCACTGGTAGAAACCTGTGCTGAGTTCTACCTGGCTTCACCCTCAACCTCTGTGATTTCTTCTGCTCAGGGCAGAAGGGCTTCCGCTTCCCTGGGGTGATGGCCGAGGGTGAGCTATCCCCCTGTACAATGAAAGCCTTTCCCCGTGCTCCTGTGCCTGTTGGACCCCAAGTGAGAAGAGAGGGGCGTGTGACCCACCTGAACTTCCCACTTCAGCCTACCCCATCAACTGCAGATACTCAGGCTCCCACGTAGAAATAAAAAATTAAAAAACCCCCCACAACTTACTGAAATGTCTGAAAACTTCACCTGAAGGGGGTTCTTCATGCAAATTATACATTGGTACCACGGAGAATTTGGTTGTGGCCAGTACCTGTATTGTAATTCTTTGCATTTAATAACCAGACCCGGCCCAGGAGCTCTTCTCGGCAGTATCGCTGAACTACAGCCCAGAGATGGTGTCATGGTGAGTCCCTGCAAAGCTGGGGCTGCGTGTTTAGGAAGGGGAAAGGATGACGCTAAGGAGTGAATAGCAAACAGATCACTCCTCTAGACAGCAAAAAGAAATGGCAGCTAGGACATGACAGGAATCTAATTCCGATGCAGGAATACAATGATTCCCAGTTCAAATAAATTGAATTTCCAAAAGAGAAGTGTTAACGCATAAATCATGCTAGAAGTAAAGTTCCCCATTTCCCAGAGTTAATTACGGCTCTATCCTTAACTCAGCCGTCCTCACCTGGCAGAGGTCAGGGCGGCACGGGTGTGGGAGGGTGGCTTCAGAGGGGCAAAGGGCAGCCCCCGCGGGTGGCGGGACTCCGGGATGGAGCTGTGACCTACAGAAGAACTGTGTCCTGTCGCTACAGCTAGGGTGATAGCCCCCCAAAATGCGCCAATTCCGTGCCGATTGATAGAATGGCAATTCAACTGCAGGCTCTCTCTCACCTGCCTGACCTGCGCGGCCGTGGTCACAAGCTCGGCAGTTTTATTCAGAGATGGAGGGGGGCGGTTTTCTTTCATGTCACTTAATGGAGCTCTTGCTGTGGTCTGTTTGTGACAAAGGTATATCATGCATGTCAGCAGGCCTAGTGCTGTGTTAAAGTAAAGACTCTTGCAACTGTAAGTTAATGTCTGTGGCCTTGTTCTCTATTATTCACCTTGTGTAACATAAATATTTATTGTATATTTATATAATTTTATGTTTTTTGGGAAGAACTGAAATTGGCATTAAAATTTAAAAGCAACTGCGTCATATTGTAAATATAATTAAGCTATATTTAAGTGTACTGATTAACATAATATATGTTTAACTATAGAGTTTTTTATGTTTTTAAATATATTTTCAAAATATATATATAAAACTTGGGGTTTTTTGGGGGACCATGTGACTCTTTTCTCTAATTGTAAAACAAACTTGAGTTTTACTATAAAGATGTGTGTTCTTTGTTTTAAAACAATTTTTACTTTATTTTAGCAATAAAATCTCACTCGGAGGGCAGGCAGCCCCCTGTTTCATAGCCGGACAGTTAGCATTGGGAGGGGAGGGATGGCAAGAATTTGCTTTCCATACAAGTTGGGGATACTTGCAGAATGACGGATTTCCATTTAATTCTAGCACATAAATCCTCGTGAGGCAAAAACCCCACGAATGACACATAAATATGATTTTATTCAGCCATAAGGAAATTAGTGTAATGGAATGGGGACGGAGGTGCTAACTTTAGTAACTCAAGGATGAGTGAGACATAAACTCACTAGCTCTAGTCCGGCCGTGTACCTGATTTTTGAATGGTGGTGTGTATATTTATGTCCCCTGCACTGACCACATTTATGACCCCACAGAGTACTAGGAGTGGAATTCCTTGGATTTAACATATTGTTAGCATTGCTAAAAGAATATTTTCTACTACAACTGCCAAGCCTTTGTATATTTAATTACCCCACAGCCCTAGAACAATCAATAAATCTTCATGATGAATAGAAGACTTTCATATAATTTAAGGGGGGGAAAAAAAAGCACAAACCCAGACTCTTAAAAAATTCCATTGCTGTGAATTTCCCAAGAGCCTAGCGCCAGCAGCGTCTCCACGAGAACTGAGGAAATGGTGCTTCTGCAGATTATCATGTATATCAAACACACATGCGTGCACATTGCTTGCTTTATCGTTGTCTTAAAATAAGGCAACAGAAGCAGTAACAGATACTAAAATCTTTGGCATATGGAAGAACGGGGCCGTGTTATTGCTGCACCGTGTGCCTGCTCCTGGCTGAGCGAGCCGGCTCTGCTCGGACCCTGCCTCCTCCTCTAGGTGGGTGAGGTTGCTTTAGCTTATTAAATCTATGTTAAATATATGGCCTAGGTACCTAAGGAATTAAATGGGCACCCTCAAAATACATGGTTGAACTACAGAGGAAGATACGGGAGCTAACCATCCGTCCTTACACTACTGAATCCTAGCTCCGTTGGGGAAAAGAAGAATAATTCCCTAACTTTCATCACTTGGAACAGAAATAAAGGCATATAGCTAATCTTTTAAATTGCTCAGCCAGAAAACAATAGCAAGCAGTAGAAGAAGATTTTCAAAGAATTTCAAGGCTACATTGAAGTGCAGTGAGAGGGGGAGGAGGTTTGTTTCAGTTTGTCCCAGGTGGATCCAATACACTGCTTCCATAGGCTACTTCTCCTAATTAAGATCTCATTGAGAAGAGGGCTTCTGGCAGGGCAATTAAAATGAAAAAGGAATGGCTGCACCTGTTTGGAGTACATATAAAGAGCACCAAGGCCTCACCTTGTGAAGCCACTTTAAAGTTAGGAAGGTTCCGTAGGGGGTGGGTTAGAAGAGGAAAAGATTTTTCTGAACTTTTATTTTTGGGTGAGGATTTTTTTAATAATTAGGTTGGTTTGGTTTTTTTTTTTCCTTAACCATTTGCTACCACTTTGGGTAGTCAAAGACTGTGGTGGATATAAATCAAGGGAGTTAAGCTTATAGCGCTTTTTTTTTTTTTGATGCCTGTGGAGGAAGGAGGCCTGGAGATGGCATGAGTGGGTCCAAGTTTTCCAGGCAAGGTTTGGATTCACCTATGGAATTTGAGATGCTTCTGGAGATCAAGTCTTCAAAATCTTCTGTTGGATGGTGGCAGAAAGCATTTGGAGGTAAGCTGCTCTTTGCTACATCAAACCTCTTTTGAGGGGAACAGGATCAAGCTGCTGGTTTTTCCTTTGCTGTGCAAGGGTGAGTCCCTAAAACCCGTAACCTGCTCAGTTCTCTTGGGAGCCTGCACTGAAGTCACAGATAGGTGTACATATTTATCTCCATGTCCAACAGCTGCTCGTACGGTTAGAGTGTTTTTTTACGGCCAACTTTTTCAGTATGAGTACTGCTGGCTGGTGCTGCGCCGCTGACTCCATACAGGCTTGGAGTCACCTCCCTGCTCCGGAGGAATCCCCTGCGGAGGCAACCCAGGAGTGGCAGTTCCCGGTAATTCCCCAGTGCCCGGGAGGGCCACACAGGCAGCGAGGGCTTCCCTGCTGCAGGGAGCCCTCAGCTGCGTTGGCTTGAGCAGACACTGCCAATCTCAGTAGCGCAACCGTTGCCAGCTTGCTCACGCAGGGATGTTAGGAGATGAGGAGGAGGATTTGGCACAGAGCCGCAAGGCTTTTCATCTAAATCCCTCCTCTCTGCCTCTACCAGCTGGGCAAAGCACCCTGTGGCAGTGGGAAGAGGCAGAGAGCTGCCTTTAACCCCGACATGGAAAGGGGATGCTGTGGGGGGCTGGCCTGCCCACCACCCCGGCACTGGCAGCACCTTGCAACTGGAGAAAGCTGTGACCGGGCTTGGAGGCCCTGCCCGCAGGGGCAGGCAGACAGCCAGAATAAAATGGGCTGGGGAAAACGGAGCTGGAATATTTGGAGAAAGGTGTTTGTGTGTACTGACAGCAGCAAGTAGAAACCCGAGTTCCCAGGGCAGGTGCTGCTTTTGTCCATTGGCACAAGGTGAAATAACGCTCTCCTCCTCCTCCTCTGAACCCGAAGACACTCACAGGCGATGTGCAAAGCGGGGGCTACAAGGGAGGAACGGATCCTGCTCTAGGAGGGCAGAGTTTTGTGCTTTCAGAAACGGCGTTTCATGCACCTACACTCTGAAAATGTTTTCCCCTTGCTATAGCAATCCTTTCCTTAGACCACCCCCTCCTCCCCTTTATTAAAAAAAGACCCTGAGCAAACAATCTGGTCTAGCTTAAGTCTATAAAGTACTGGAATTTCCAAGTTAAAGCTGCAGTGAGTGCACGTAAACCAAGCTATCTTCTCCTACTGTGTTATGCTGGTTTTAATAGCCTTTAAAACTACTCAGACTCTAAATAAGACCGTAGGTACTTACTGCACTAAATATTCCTTCAGCTGGCTCCTACACTGAGGATTTTAAATTATCCTAATAAGGTTTCCAATTATATTTTTTTCTGACCTTTAACTAAAGATCACTCTGCTGGGAGACTCATTTTTGCTGTAACTCCAGCGTGGTCCTTCATAGAAGTTCCACTATATTTGGACTCCAGTCTTGGGAATCCGTTATTTAAAAACAATATAAAGTATGTGCGGCCATGTTTGTGTTACAAAAATAGTTAGTGCTGCTGACTTGCTCATTTGCATGGCCCGATGAGGCCACTTCACTCCCATCTCTGTGCTCTGCTCTTCCTCAAACACATAATACAGGCATGGATTGGTACAGCTGTAAAATAGACTGGAAAGATGTACCCAAAAGAGCTTTGAGAAACACAAAAAGAACAAATCTAGTGAGCTTTGTTCGAAGTGAAGCTCTTCACTGAAAGAGGGATTAGGCACTGGAACAGGCTGCCCAGGGAGGTGGCAGAGTCCTCATCCCTGGAGGTGTTCAAAAAACGGGTAGATGCGGTGCTTCGAGACATGGTCTAGGTGTCAGGGAGATGTTTGAAGAAGGTTGGCCTAGATGATCCTAGAGGTCTTTTCCAACCTGAATGATTCTATGATTCTAAGTGCAGTACAGATGACACGATGAGGGACAGTTGCATCTTAGCTGCTGAGCTGCCCCTTTTCATCACAGGATGGACGCCTCCACCTTTGCCAGTCAACTCTTGGAGCAGGAATAAGCAACAACAAATTCATTCCTAAAGCTCTGTTTAGTAACAAGAAGTACGTTCACTTGAACAAACAGCACAAACAGTCCCTCTGGCCTGCTGTATTCTCACAACAAGCAAAATCCCCATCCTTGGTGTCCCCATGTGGCACAGGCCACTTGGAGAGAAACAGCGCTTGTCTTGGCAACAAGAAGAGCACATCTATGTAAAGGGAAAAAAAAAAAATCCCTACAGCACCTTGTAAATGAATATACTCTCTGCCTTGTCAGAGCTACTTCTCCAGAGGGTCTGGTGGAATGGATGTGATGCTGGTGTAGGTGCAGATCCCTCGGCTTACTGAAGGTGCCTATGCATGCTGGGATGCAGCTACAGGGTGACTTGTGCTTGCTTCATCTAATGTCATCAAATCGCTTTCCAGCTCATTACATCTTTTGGCCACTCTTCCCTTGGATTGGTTTGACACATTAGCCTTAGAGGTGCCCTAGTCTAGCTGTTTAATTCTGAAGGGTGTATGAGAAAGTCTCACTCAGCTTTACAGCAGCCTTATCTTATGCTTTTCTTCTTTTAAATTTCCCCTCCTTGCTGCCAGCTGTGCTGGTGTGAAGAACTCACCCCCCAGCTCAAGGGATACCAGTTCAGACATGCTCATCCAGTCTAATAGCTGCTGGTACATACCTCTGAGCCATGCAGGTCTCTGCAGAAGAGCTGTCATGGGAGAGGGGCCACGGGGATGCAGCTTCAGGAACCGCAGGGGACCCTCCGCTTGGGAAGGCAGGGCAGCCTGCAGCCGGCTCTCCTTGCCTTGCTACGCAATGTTTGAATAGCGGTGTAGTAAGTATAAAAGGGGAGTTCTTGTTAGCTCCCTGCAAGGCATGGCAGAGTGGAGGTGACCCCATGCTTAGATTCTGACAACTGATCGTCTCTGCTCAACGCTTCAGGAGGAATAAGCCACGTTCCTGTTTTCAGAGGTTTCCTCGAGAATGAGCTGTCTAGTGAAATGGAAATTCATCACCTGAAGTGCTAAACAGCAGCTTTGTTTTCCAAGGGGAAACTAGGGCAAATGCTCAGGAGAGGCGAAGCATCGGTTTGCACATTCCCTTAGAATATGCATTAATTTTAGCTTCCCAAAAAGCTAAAAAAAAATCTCCATGTGACTGCATGAATTGAGGCCTCCACCGTCAGGTATTTTATTCTGGTAAAGCCCAACGAGCACAGGAACCACAGGATCCTATTTGCTAGCAGTTAAATTCAGCTTGCACAGCGTGGGACACAGAGGAAAGGCAGATGAGCACATGAAATCTCTTCATAAATCTGTCAGGTAGGCATCCGCGGTTAGCAGTAGCAGTGCTCTTCTTGTCTGTCCCTCCTCTAAATTAAACCAGAGATTCCAGGCATAACTCTGCATGTCCTTACGGCTTTATAATTGTTGCCTGCATGGCAAGTCAGAGAAATAATGAGGATAAAGTAGTGCAAACAATAGCTGTACAAGCTAATTAGCCCTGCCTGTCACTGAAAATAATACCTTGGATGAGCTGATGATATAAAGCTGTGCTTGAACTTTCAAGGCAGGAAGTTAGTATGAGGAGATCCTGAAATAAAGCGTTCCTGTAGCCCAAGAGGATTTTAGGGGTCTGCGATCCATTACCCACTCAATGGTCACATCATAAATTCCCCTTTAGAACCACAATACTCTGTTACGTGTTTCAGAACACAACAGATAGCTACAGCTTCTAAGAATTGGTGCAACATCTCTAATGAAGTATGTCTCAGGTATTACGCAGGGCTGTAACTACAGTGTAATTTACAGTTTGGTGCCAGACTACGAAAATGACCACCTACACAGTGATGTGTTGGAGCATTTCAGAACAAAGCTGCAAGCCCAGAAACCCCTGCAAATCTTCTTTCTTGGAGCTTTCATTTTTCTCTTCTTTGAATAGGACAATTTCTCCTTAATCACAGAGCCTAATTCTGCCTTTGAAAAGGGCAGTGTCCAGTGAATTTAGTGGGAGGACTGAAGAGCAACTCAATAAATCAATAGCGAGTAAACCTAGCAAAAGTCATTCTGTACAGTATCAGTTTTGAGCTCAGGAGGCCCCTGCGATGAAGACGGGTAGAGGAATACGCTGGGAGGCGATTGCTATGAAATTGCCTGGTTTCCACCCCCATCTGGGCCCTTGGCTGTTGGCTGCTGCTGGAGGTCAGGCATGAGGGTGGCCAGACCGGTGGGTCACATAGGTGTGGGCTTTCTCAGAAAAGCACTTCTGCACTTACAGAGTAATGTGAAAGGCCCCTGTGGCAGGTGGCACTGGCAGGAGGACCTAGATCCCACCGTGCCGTGTGCCTGCATGGCTTCCAGA
>JAVSBS010022344.1:13874-33808 GCA_033124195.1 Coracias cyanogaster | reverse complement strand
GAACCCCTCTGCTGGGAGGCCAGGCTGGGAGAGTTGGGCTTGTTCAGCCTGGAGAAGAGAAGGCTCCGGGGAGACCTCATAGTGGCCTTTCAGGACTTAAAAGAAGCCCATAAGAAAGGTGAGAACAGTCTTTTTAACAGGGCCTGTTGTGACAGGACAAGGGGTGATGGTTTTAAACTAAAGGAGGGCAGATTCAGACTAGATAGAAAGAATAAATTTTTTACACTGAGGCAGCTGAGCCACTGGCCCAGGTTGCCCAGAGAGGTGGTCGGTGCCCCGTCCCTGGAAACATTCCAGGTCAGGTTGGCTGGGGCTCTGAGCAACCTGCTCCAGCTGAAGCTGTCCCTGCCCGCTGCTGGGGGTTGGACTGGATGATTTTTGGAGATCCCCTCCAACCCAAACCATTCTATGAAAAGCCATGAGCGCTTGCTGCTTTCGTGAGTGCTATAATGAAGTATCAAAAACTTCTCATAGGAAACCCCCAGCCATCTCCGTGCACCTAATCAATACAGCAATCAATTAAAGCCACTGGCAGAGATGTTGTACAAAGGATGTTGTTTATGTTGCATCCAGCTGCAAAGCAACAAACCCCAACACTGCGAGCCGGTTTAGTGCGTGCTGTAATTGATGGGTTAGTTATGGTCTACCTGAGGCATAAGTCTGATCTCTTCCATTTTCCTGGAAAAGTCTTGTTCCGTTTCTCATTTATCGCTTGAGAATTAATGTCTTGCACAGGCACCGCAGAAGGTGGAAGAATAAGTATCTCTTCAGTGCTAAAAACATTTTTATGAAAATGGAACTAATAATAATAAGTGCTTGTTTGTTTTTCCTAATGGCCTTTTGAAAGAGATTTCTTTTCTTTACTAACCCTGTCTCATTTAAATATCCAGTTGTGTGCTTCTCATCTTTCACTCTGTGTTTGAATGGTATTTCTGGACCTCCCTAATTGCTGCGGTTATTTTTGCCTGAGCAGGAAGGGGTGAGGAGTAAAACTCTGCTTTGATTTAAGCAGATGAGTTTGCATATCGCCTTGGTTACCATTTGCATGGAAGGGAAAAAGATCACAACCATGGCATCCTCCCTCTTCCATGTGGAAAACCCTAAATGCTGACAAAATCATCGATAAATCACGATGCTCTTCCCTGTTTGAACAGTTTATCCTGGAGAATCTTAAATTGCAGTTATTCTGGAATACCGCTGCGAGGTCCGCGGGTGCTTTATGTTTGGGTAAACTTGGCACAGGGTCGTTGGAGCTTGAAGCAAAGTCATGGCAGAATCACTATGTCCCCTTTCTTTTCCAAATCGGCATATTATCTTTCATTTGAAAGAAAATGAGAAAACCCTCCTGTCTCGATTCCCCTGTTGCAATGAGAAAACTGCTTTTCTTTTCAAGGGAAGAGCCTGGTTTCAGGTGTGGTGGGGAAGAGGTGGAGGCGGCACAGGCAGCTTGGCCAGGGTAGGCTGAGACTGAGCCTGCTGTGGCCATCGCTGCAGGGGACAGAGCTGAGTGGCACTGCCCGGGGACCTGCCACTACCCCAGGGGCTGCCAGTGGCCATCAACCCTCTTTTCTTCTAGTCCAGCACCACAAGCGCATGTGAAAACTGGCCCTTGTATTGCACCCTTGGGTCTGCACCCCTTCACCTCTGCCTACAGCTCAGCTGGAGCGTGGTCACCTCAGTTTCCTGACACTCATGGCATGCTGGCAGGATCGCAGGATCCATTCCCGGGTGTTTGTCCCATTTGAAGTCCCTGGCACCATCGGCCGGGAGGCGGGCTGCTTTGTGGTGCCAGAGGCACTGGGAAGGACCAGCAGGTACTGGCAGAGGCCGACGCTGGGACGGCTCTACTCTGCGGCCTAACTTCTGCGCCGCGCAGGACCGTGTGTTTGTAACTCACGCTGAGAGTGACACGTGGTGCCCAATGTGCGTACGCTCTGCTGCCTGCGATGCTTTTGTAGTCATCTCTCTCCCGATGCCAAATTAAGGTTCCCACGCAAAATGTTCAACAAAGATCATCTTTTATGCAAAGCAACAGTCTCCTGTTTGCAAAGCTTGCCTCTGCCGTGATTGCTGTTGACATTCTCTGTCAAGCAGCTAAAGTTCAAATGAGAAACAAACTGTCTCAGGAAGGGAGTGGGAGAGGACCAGGGCTTAGTGAGACAGTGATAAACAATGGTGATGGGGCTGAGGAGGGAAGCCAGCATCTTATAGCCTTGCCTGAAATGCTGGGATTAAAAGGCTATCAAATGCACAAATAAGACTGTTGTAGTTAAATTAATCCTAGCTCAACAGGGTAGAACCTCCTCCCCAGGCTTCACCAGCGCTGCTGAATGGCACTAAAGCCTGGGTGCGCAAGGACAGCTGGGGACAGGCATCCCCAGGTTCAGGCAGGGACCTCAACGGGTGGCTGCCCAGGTAACGTCAGGACGACTGAACTGTTTTCCCTCCGCTCTGTGTATAGTAGTGCATTTTCCCACGCAGCTATGCTGTCTGTAATGCTTATGGTTATAGATGCCCAAAGTGCAGAGCTGAGGGTTTATTATTATGTTTTTTAACAGTAGATGCTCAGGTAGCTCTCATTTACTTCAGAAGCTTTTGGAATTGACATTTTCTCTGTAGTCATCAGGGCTGGAAACCTTTTTTCCTCTAATAAAAGCTGAGATTTTCACATAATAACATGATTCTGGTAACTAGAGCTTTAAGAAAAAGGTCAGATAATGTGACACTTGCAATAAAAGCTCAAGATTTGACAAAGCCATATTTAGTGCAGGTCCCAGCTGAATGGGGAATTGCCATTATGCATTCTGTTTAAAGTACACTTACATTTATTCCAGGAAAGCTCTAATGCAACCTTTTCCTACTAGCTAAATAAAAGATTAAGTTAACACTGACACTTATTTTAAAATTTACTGAAAGTATCAGGGGAAAAAGAAAAGGCAAAGGCTTGTAGATGAGATGTTATAGAAATATGCAATGTTGGTAAAACTTTGCTCGGTGTCATTCATTAATATTCACAGTGGATTTCACTAATTACAGTTTGAAGCAACACTTCCTCATCTTATTTTTTTACCTTTTTGGCAATTTCACTGAAAAGTTTTGCTGTTTTATTAGTCAGCATGTCTGGATCTCTCTTCTTGAAAGCAGGGGCAGGAGAAAGAGTTTTAGGGCACACACTGGTCTGAGGCAGGGAAGGGGCAAAGGTTTTGAGTGGGGGTGTCTGTAGGCAGGCACGCTTGGTCTTTATCCTAACAGGGGTCTATCGGGACAGGGCTCTCCTGGAAATTAAGTGTCTTCACTCCTTTCACGTGGAACAATTGCATTATGTGAGACACCTGGCATCAGAGCTGATCCTTCCAGTATGACCAGCACAAGCACACAGAAAGCGTGACTGCAAATAACATGAATGCCAATCTGGGCAAGGAATTTACCTTCTCTTCCAGCATGGCCCGGCTCAGATTAGGAGGAGATATTTTTCCCATGCTTTCTAATGGATGGCAGGCTTTTGTGTCCACAGCACAGAGCAGGCAAGGAACTTACAGGTTAAAATGGCTGAGAAATAGTTGTGGCTTGTTTGTTTTTTAGTTAAACCATGTCCTTTGCCCCAAAAGACTTTGCAAGGTACCTGTGACTCCATCTGTAATGAAAAGGATTCTGCCATATGACTTGTTTTTTTCTTTCTTTTTCGAAGAAAAGCAGAGAAATGTCAGCAGCAGTTAAAAATAAGCTGTGGAAATAACATTCAATATTGTAAATGGAAGCACAAGACAATTTGTGGTCAAATTTGTACGTTTATATTCATAAAGATTCTTTCAGAAAGGATGTTTTATTCCATTTCCCATTATTTCACCACTGAACAATAAGACTTTATTGTTTCTCATATACCCGCGCTTGCTTTTTACCAGCACTGCTGATGCATAATGTGATTTCACATATTCTTTCCACTGTTTAGCAAAATCTCTTTAAATTATTGAATCCGGTCCTGTATTAGCCTTTTGCCGTGGGCTTTGCTGGGTAGACATAGTACAGGATCTGGCTCACAGCCCTGCTCCTTCCTTTTCACTTGTTATTTAATCAGTTTCGTACCATTGATCAACTTGCGATGGCTAGGGACTGTTTTCCTGTATTCTGAAAATACACAAAGCATTGCTGTAAAGGTCTGGCATTCAGGGAAGCAGTGATTACTGGCTCTGGCGAGCATCTAGAGTAGAGTAACATCTACTGGAAGTTAAATGAAACGACAGCTCAGAAATGCTAAGTACAACGAAACCTTGGTGATACAGAGGAGGGGCCTCCTTCCACTCTTCAGATCCAAACCCTCTGCAGCCCATGGGACAACGTGATTAAGAGACGACCAACCTGGATAAATCCAGATAGCCAGGCTGTTTGGCATGTTCCTCAGTTAGGTTTTGTCAAGGCTCTTATACGCAGGAGAAGCTCTCATGAGGCACAACTCAGTGCCTGGTCCCAGCTGTATATCCATCCCATCCTCTCTCTAGAGGTTTGCAGGGACCAGGGTCCCAAGTGCATCTGTGGGAGGGGAAGGGATGCTGGGCGCAGCCCCTGCTCCCCAGCTTCTGCCGGCTGGTCCCTGTGTTGTACTGTGTCTGCAGACTGTCCCCACAGCCACCGCACCCTCCTCTCCTGGAGCAAGGCTCTGACTGAAGATCCTCCACGGGAAAGAAGGAGGCGTTTTGCCAGAGCTGATGGTGAAATCCGTCAGGATTTTGGCCTGGGATTCCTGTATGGAGCTTACCCACCGCCGGGGGTAACACGCAGCCGGCTTCTCTGCTAGGATCTTTTTGCATAGGTAGCTCAAACCATGGACCTTGAGCAAAAGAGGGAAGGCACTTTCACTAAGTGGGCTGCCATATTGATTTTCATATGTTCATAGGTATTAGAGAGGAAAAAGAGCTATTAAATCATCTAGTCAGTATAATCAGTGCAGAACTATTCCCTGCTGGACATTTACTGGTGGTTTGTCAACTCAAGTTCAGGAAATTGAGTTGTAGTGTTCAATATAATGGATTCTAAATTTCCATTTAATATCAGTTTTCTTTGGTTTCTGCTTTTACATTAATGCAGTGATGTGCTTTATATTGATTGACTTTTCTTAGTGTAATGAGAACAAAATGCCACTTATCATTTAAGTCATTTAACTCAAACTAGCAAGCTATCAAGCTAGCTCCTCCCGGGGGAAAATCATAATGGCTATAGCAGAGAGCCATGTCAATACAGAAGTGTTGGTAAGATAGATAATTCTACAAATGTTTTAATTTATTTCAAAACAACGGTAGAGAGTTATACAGCTGAATATACCTTCAAAAACTACTCAAACAATGAATTAATTCCCCAGCGCTAATTTTGCCAGACCTACTTGTCTCCCAGCTTCCTACCGGTTTCATACATCTTATGTGCTCAGCTGCCTTTGCAAAAATAGAGGGAATTCTTCAAAATCATGTGAAAGCAAGGAAACGGAGCATTAACCTTTGAGCCAAATCCCATCGTACCATGGAAATCTGCTTGAGGAGGACTGAAAGAAGAAGAGTAGACTCATTGCTTTCCCTCCACTCAACTAATAAAACCTGATGCTGCTTGTAGTGGATTATTCACAGATTTCAACATCGCAGCAGACCTAGCGTGAGAGTAGGTGACAGAAGTAGGTTTTGAATCCTTATAAATAGGTTGCTGAAAAGATGCTGTGATTACTGTTATATATATCATTACTTAACATGAAAAATATCATACCCCTCTAGTACCAGGCTCTTATAAACGTGTTCTGAGTTTTAATACTCCAACTGTTTCAGAAATGCTGCCAAACTGTTAGCCGCTGGAGAAGAGAGCTCTGGGCTTAAACATCTGTAGAGCACAGATGCGGTGCAGGGTGAAGTGTAATCTAAAACTGCTGGAACGCAATTAAAATCTTACTGTTCTTAGTAACACATCACAAGAATTATTTATAGCAGTAATTTTGAGTATGGGGAAACAGCTTACCCTATATGTTGGTCATAAGAAATGATCCAACCGAAGATGTTGTACTCCTGTGATCCATTCCTTGTGCCAGATTTTTATGAACTTTTAATAAGTTTGGGGTAAAGAAATAAGGCAGACGATAAAAATTTTCTCTTTGCAGAATGCTGCAGTCATTTCTGATTATGAATTCATGGTATGAGGAGGAAAAAAACATCCAGATCCTTTCTTCTCTTTTTTGTGTTGTCTACCATCATATTTACTGTACTGCCGTGGTCTACATCTTGCCTAGAGCACGCAATTACTGTCAGGAGTTCAGTTTTCACCCAGTATTTCCCCGAGGTGCTCCAATTCAGCCTGAAAAATATAAAAGCCTTACGACCACTTCTGACTGTCAACAGATCTGTTTTCATTCTCTGCCAAAAAAAGTTAATTACAAATAAACTACTTCAAGAGAATCTGAAGTGCACTTAGACCAAGCAGACTGCTGTCAGCAATTCTCTGCAGAAGGTTAAGAATCAGAAAATTTCCCATGACTTCAGGCTGTTTCCCTGGAAAGGTGTCAAAGGCTGAACTGAGGAGAAGGTGGCTGGGAGCACAGCTAAGTCACACTTCTCATTTCCAGATCTAATTATGCTATTTACATATGGCTGCTCTCCAAAGAAAACAAATCTATCCATGCTTTCTCCATCCATCTTATTCATTGCAGAAGCTGCCTTGGATTCATCCTCCACAATCTTACAAAGTTGAAAGTGAACATAAAGGGCAGCCAGGCTGGAAGTCCCTGCAGCCCAACAGCCCTTCTCCAGCAATGGCACGAGCAGGCTACGGAGTAGTAAGAACAGAGCAAGTAAATATCATTCCTCCCCAAATCGTAGAATCATAGAATGTTTTGGGTTGGAAGAGACCTTTAAAGGTCATCTAGTCCAAGCCCCCTGCAATAAGCAGGGACATTTTCAAGTAGATCATGTTGCTCAGATTACGGTCCAACCTGGCCTTGAATGTTTCCAGGGATGGGCCATCCACCATCTTTCTGGGTAACCTGTTCCAGTGTTTCACCACCTTCATTGTAAAAAAATTTCTTCCTTGCATCTGGTCTAAATCTATGCTATTTTAATTTAAAACCATTACCCCTTGTCCTGTCACAATAGGCCCTGCTAAAAAGATTGTCCCCGTCTTTCTTATAGGCCTCCTTTAAGTACTGAAAGGCTGTAATGAGGTCTCCTCAAGAGCCTTCTCTTTTCCAGGCTGAACAACCCCAACTCTCTCAGCCTTTCTTCAAGGAAGAGGTGTTCCTGCCCCCTAATTTTTTTTGTGGACCTCCTCTGAACCTTCTGCATCAGATCCACCTCTTTCCTGTGTGGTTGTCCAAAGCTGGACACAGTTCTCCAGGTGGGCTCTAACTAGAGCAGAGTAGAGGAGGAGAATCACCTCCCTTGACCTGCTGGCCATGACTCTTTTGATGCAGCCCTGGAAATTTCCCTGGAAATGACTTTTTGCAGATGCGGGAACTTCTTGAGCTAGTGATACTCTCTGAGCCTCCTGTTGGCCTCACAGATGTTGCATGCTTAGGCAGGGAATACCGGGGGCATCTTGTGAAGGTCCTGGTCAATGTGCCTTTTTCAGCCCTGGCTCTTCCTGGATCCCTTCGATACTTCCCAGTGCTTGTAGTGGATAAAGTGTGGCAGGTGCTTGACCCAGCTCTGCTCCTCTGACTTGGGGCCCCTGGTTTCTCTCCTCAGTTACCCTCTCTCCAGTCAGAAGAGCCTTAGCCTACCACCTTGTTCCTCACAGGGAAGTTTTTGATATGCAGTCATGCTTGTTGCCGCTTTTTGGCTACTTTTCCCCTCGGTTCTGCTATAGCTGTTTGAGACCAGAGCTGCATACGTACTGAGAACATCCAATCAATACAAACAGAGTGAGCTTATGGTAGGAACATTGGCCTCACAACTGAGGTAAAACACAGTCTTTCACTTCCTGCTCATTGTAGAGTGGAGACACCAGACACAGCGTCAGAAGCAGCAGCTGGAGCTGTGCACAGCCCCCAGTGCCGAGGGGCAATCACAACAGGTAGTCCTGCCTGTCCATCCACTGGGCTGCTTCTTAAAATAGAAAGGTTTTTCTGCTCCCGTTATCCTGCTTTTCATCCCCATTCCTGTTAAGAAACTGTCTCACATCTTTGCTCTTCTTTTTTGGTTAAAAACCTTTTTTTTTTATCCTGCATTTTCGGTCTGACTTAATTTGTACTCAGATTTTATCTCTTGTTCTTGCTGTTACAGGTTTTTCTTTGTCTTACGGATATTTTTTTCATGTCCCCTCTCAGGTATAGTTTGTCTAAGGGAAGTGAAACAGGCTTTTCTGACTGCTGCTTAGGATGAGCAAATCCTTCTGGGACAGCCCAAGATAAAACACTGCAGCCCTGGGTCTCTCCAACTGATCACGATGGCTTTGGCTCAAGCAACTGCCCTACAGGTCCAGTTTACCTTCCTTTTAATCCAACAGAAGCAGTAATAAGATTTAGTATTCAATGTTCGAATGATAGAAAATTTCTCCTAGCTAGTGAAATCCTTAGAAAGTGTCTGCAGTTGTGGAAGTGTTCAGAATGTGTGTATGATTCGCATATGGTGCTATCTCTGTTTCTGGGGATCTTTCCTCGTAGATCTGTCAAGCACTGCTTTTCCAATGGCAGTAATATCAGTCTCAGCTACGGTGGTCTTCTCAACAGGTGATATCAAGCTTTTTACACCCATGAGCAAAACCCAAAGTTGCCTCCTCTGAACATCTTTGCATTTAATGTTTTTAGTATAAAATCTGCTGCCCTGTGGTTTAGATGCTCCTGTCATTACCCCAGTAGTCCTTCTTAACCTCTCCGTGAGGAAACTCATTTCGGCCTCTGATCAGAGATGGCCAGAGGGCGTCAGGAGCGGGGCCTCGTCAGTTCATTTCATAGACGATAATTCACTGAACAGTAAGACTCGCATCACATGAGAAATAGCCATTTTCCAAGCATCTGCAGTTTGTATCTTAGGTCCATGTTTACCATAGCAAGAAAGGGCTGTACTGCACTCTTGTCCCACAGGGTAACTCCTTCACCACCACCATCGACTCCATTAGCTCAGTGCTTCCTCCAGGCCAGTCAACTTCATACAGATCTCAGAGTTTGAGCTATTGCTGCCACTCTGTGCTCAGAGATCACGGTGCCCACCCACGTGGTCTGCTCCCAGTGCTGGGACCTGCTAGGGCTGGAGCAGGTGGCTTGTGACCCATGGCCAGGCAGGACGTACATTGCTCCTTATGGCCTCATTTTCATAGATGATTCTCCCTTTTCTGGCCGCTGGCATGGCATGTTTGGTGCTGGAAAGGAGTTTGTTGCTTCTGAGGGCTGCTAGGTTAAAGAGCATTTATTATACCATATCGATGCTCTCTGTGAAGCAACTCTGAGGTGCAAATCCTGCAGCTGTGCCTTACAAAAAGTACAGGTGAAGCTCTTGACTGGTGGAATGTAACAGGAAAAATAAACGGAGACAACTTCCAAACTAAAAACCTTAACCACCTCAGAATAATCCAGTAAGTGTTTATGCTCTTTCCTTTTAAGCAACTCAATCTGCTTATTTTAAACCCAGAGTGAGTACGGACATGTCCTGTAGAGCCATAAATCAGAGCAATCTGTCTCTTTGCCAGTACAAGATGGATGCCTGCTTCGTGTTAATGACTATTCAAACCGTACTCAGGCTCTGAAAAGCAGCGTGGAAGCATAGGGCTGTCAAGGCATGGTGCTGAGGGTGTATCATCTGGTTCTCTTCATCCTGTGGAGCAGGAACGTACCAGCAGCTGCCTCGGCCGTCTGGCCCTGGGGAGGTTCCCGGGCTGCTCCGGCACGGCTCCATAGCTCGTTTAGTGCCTTTCCTCGAGCATCTGCTTCTTACTCGCCCAGTAACTATTCCTCAGTGCTTTCCCTCCAATTATCTCAATTTCCTGGATGCTGTATGATTGCTTGCATAAATGTTACTTTGATTACATACATAGTCAGGGCAGTTTCTGGAGCCTCTCTGTGTAACCGGTGTTCCCCCCGCTCCACTGGTGAGTGTTTCTGGTGGGGTTTTATTGCTGTGAAGCTGGAGCACAGCTGCCGGAGAATGGCAAGAGCTTGGACAAACAGAGAGCGGGAGCGAAACCATCATTTCCCCAAACCGAGCCTTTACTGAAATGCCCCGTACCAGATCTAAGCTTTTCCTGGGGCTGTGAGATTTCCCTGGTGAGATCCTGTATAATGTGCTGCGTAATGATGTAGGCCAGGCTCGTTCCTCACCCCACAAAACGAAATGAGTGGAGGTTTCACAATTTATGAAATAACAGAGAAAACATGCCAGTGGGTGGCAGGGAATGGTGCTTAGTCACTGGATATTATGCAACGCAGGGCAAGACAAACAAGGATTATGAACTCTTTGGGGATGCCACGTCACGTAACCATTTGGAGGTAAGTGGGAGCCCTCGCCTGACACATGAAGGCACAGGCATCTGTCGCCACAGTCACACTGGTCCAGGGCAGGGAGGCAAGAAAGGAGAGCTCCTCAAAGCCACACTGGCTATGTGCAGGGTCTTGCTGCTCATCTGGGGAAGGGAACAGGAAAAGACTGAAAAGTTAAAACAGAGCTAGAAAAGCAACTGTTTATTCCAACAAATCTTTTTTTTTTTTTTAATTTTTTAACTGGACTTTCTTAAATCAAGAGATGTTTTTTATTCAGTAAAAATTAATATCCCCCTGATTTCCACAAATTTGGAAACTATTTGTCTTTTTTAAAAAACCTGATAATAGCTACTTTATTGCTAGAGTTCAGCTCAGGTATTTAAACACAATCTTTAGTATACCTTCAGCTACTTATTTTTTTATATTCCCTTCTGAAATACTAACATATTCGGGCATGTACAGAGGTTGGCCTCAGATGTCCTCCTCAGAAAACATTAAAAATTAACTTGTGCTTAGAGAAATTCCTATGAAGCTGTTGCATAAATCCAAAATTATAGCAGCCAGAATTACTGCAGAATTTATTCCATTACATAAATATATATCACCCGATCCTCACATTTTACTCCTGTGCACAGAAACAGTCAGTTTTTGCTAATATCTCTTACCTGTGGGTTTGAAATAGCATCATGTTGTAAATACTAGAAACAAAAGAGAGTCCTTAATTGCCACAGAAGCCAGGTAGCAGAGTCTTGAGGGGAAAAAAAAAAAGCATCTTCTGAGAAACAGCAAGTGTCAGACTTGCTAACTGTCAGGCTTATGTGAAGAAAAGCACCAAGAAGGCTTCTGAAAATAAGTTAGAGACAATTACAGTACAGATTTCTCCAACCTCATACAGCCAGTCTCTGGGCTGAGTAAGGCACCTGGGGGGGTGCCGGGGGATCGGACCCCGACACTGTGCTTGGTACAAGAAGGGACCTGCAGAGAAAACGGCCATGAGATGACCACGGGAATACCCAAAGGTTTACTGCGGCACACCAGGAATGTCAACTGGTGCTCTAAATGTAAGCGCAACTGGATTACGAACACCCTCTCTGATAACAAAATAGCCTCCCGACATTAGCAGCGTTTCCAGGCCCTTAAAACATTACGCGTGGAGGTGAAAGGTGGCCTCGCTTTGCAGCTCTGGGTTTTTGGGCGCCCTGCTCCTGGGGAACGCCCACGTGTGAGTTCACATCACGCCTCACCTGAACCCATGAGCAACTCCACTCTGCGTGCACCACTCCCAGCTTTCAAAGACTGGGGAAAGCACTCCCTTAAAGAAACTTTGTCAACCGAACTACAGAGAATAGAACTGTGCTGCTGCCCCACAAATGTAATACTGCGTAAACCAAAGCGAGCCCTGACGCCAAACCAAGCATCGGGTCACCAACTTCCCTGCCCAAGCAGTAGGAGGGAAAAGGGCTCTTTTTCCCGAGCTTTCTCAGCAAGCTTAGCATACTACTCCTTCCTTACCTGTAGGAAATCACTTTTTTAAGCCCATAGCAATGAACATCTGACCAGTTCCCAGAACAGCTCGGTCTTTTGCCCCAGTTTAACCCATTGGCTTATTACTAGCACCGCATACACAACTGAATTCCTTCCTCTGCTCCTGCCTCTCTGTTTTGGTTTTATACCTTTACATACAGCTGGTCTATTTTAACTCACTGGCTTACTGAATTTATTTTTCCTTTTAAAGAGATATCATTTGGAAAACACTTCGGTAGGCGTGCATCTGGAGTCTAGCCAGAAACGGCAGATCAACCCTTTTCATGTAAATAGGGAAAGAATAAGTGCATTATTGACCAAATTTGGAGTAGGCTCCTTAGAAATCTGTTTACTGCTAAGTTGCTGGGCTCAAACAAAAATTTCTAGTCAAAACAAGAGGTATAAGAAAGGGGAAATGATGGAGCAGTTCCAGAACAGGCAATATCCTTGCAATTACTTTATTCACCTGGGAACAAGTAGCTTAGGACCCTATGGAACAAGAACTAGGTAGAGCTACAGATATTTATGTGATTTCTGTAACGGATGATATACTTACCTCTTCCTCTGAGTGATGGTATTTTATTTTATATTCATATGTCAACATACATTGAGCCATAAACTGCAAATTACTCAGTTATTTTCACCACAAAAAAAAAAAAAGGAAGAGATCTGTGACTCTTGTAGTTGGTTTTGATCTGTGCTGCAACAAAAACAAGCATTTAAAGGCATAGGGGGAAATTATAAAAAGGCAGCGGATGGCAGTAAAGCCTTAGAAAATACACTAGCCCCGGGACTAGTGAGCTGACTTCAGCCGTGGCACACGAGGGTTTGACTCCCTGCTTTGCACCCATCACTTAGGTAGCTTCCTAGCCACAAAATTCCTAGATATTGTGGAGTCTCTTTCTCTCCTTCTGGCCTATTATTCAAAAATTTGAGCATCTTGGTTTCATCTTAATGCAAATGAAATCAAGTGCCAAGCCTTTGTTTGTTTGCCTTTATTTAAACCAAACACCGATTTTTCTGACCGAGCCTGCTCCTTTGCATTCACTGCTGAACCCATCAGGCTCTTGCTGGAGTGCCAGAGACAGGGTCTGGTTTTTCTAGTTTTTCCTCTTCCAGAAAATCCTTTACACTTGAAGCATCACAAACCTTTAAATCCTCCTCTTGATATTTGGAATGTCTTATGTAACCTTTAACAAAAGTATAGCTATAGAAATCTGCATAACGCTGCCCAGGCTTGTGGGTGGTAGCTTGGACTAGGACTTCTCGTGGTTCTCGGCTACCAGCACATTTTACAACTGGAGTATCTCAGACTCTGGGCTCTGATAAGGCGTTCTTCACAGTTCTCTGGGCAGAAGGGATTCCTGGTTGTTTTGGGAACAAGAGGACAGAAAAGAAGATAAAGTCTATCACTGAGTATTTTGGAGCAGAGGCAGGGTCCGTACTGCCTTACTGCAAGCCAGAGAGTTGGTAAATAACAATGAATCTCACCATTATGATTATGCTTAATATTAAAATTTCTTTCCTCTTCCAGCTAACTCACCTTTTCCTCTTTTTCAAGCCCGAGTCTCTGTAACATCAAGATGTCTGAGCCATAACCCAGAGTACAATGCTAATGAACATTATCGAAATCGTTTTAATTGAACTTCTCTTTTTGAGGAGTTGTCCTCAGGAGGAGCAATGCTTTCGAGCGAGGTCTCTTTGGGCACAGCGAGCAGCCTGCAGAGGAGCAGGACTTCTCACATCCACTCCACCAGAGTCCCTCTGAGCTTCCTAAGCACTTTCTGACAAGCATAACATAGCTAGGAAGTGAGCTTTTGTCTTTACCAGATTCCCACATGGAAAACAGAGGAAAACTCAGTGGATAAATAAGATGTCTGAATTAAAAGATTCTTGCCAATTTGGCAAGATGGTTCATTGGTCAGGTTGTGACTAAGCTGTATTATAAACCAAGAAAAATGGAATGAGCCTAGATATATATTGTCTCCAGCTGAATGTTGTAATTTTTAAAACCCCTTGTGCTCTGAAATCTATGCTGCCCTTTAATGGCATGTATTACCTTAATGATGCAGCTCTTAGCTGTGGAGGAATATGAGCGGCTATTGGACAAGCTGAGCTGGCCTCAGATTCCAGTGTTCTTTATTTTTCTTGCGTGGCTCAGTGCAAAATCCTTTTTTTATTTCTTGCTAAACAGAAATGGCAGGGCGTGGAAAGAGGCATTGTGTTTGCACTCCAGAGGACAGGAGCTGGCTGTACTCGTTCTGAGCCACCATAAATAACTAGGAGCACAGGAAAGAGAGGAAAGCTACTTATAGTCTTCCCTGCATAGCTGAGAGATGCTTTCATTTTGTTTTTATTTATTTTATTTTATTTTTAGGGGCTCCAGGTTTGTCATTGTAAAACTCACTGCACCTGAGGAGAGGGGATAAAGCCTGGATCTCATCGGGATTTCTACATATAAATTGAGGATTTCTATATCTGTATTTGCTAACACAATCTTAGGGATGTCTTCAGGTCTGAGATCCATTCAGAGTTCCAGATCCGCTCATCTGCTGGCTTTTTTGCATTTTTATTTTCCCTTTGTGTTTTTTAAAATGAAAGCACATGACTTTTAAGTGTATTTCCTCAGTATACAAAGACTTTTTAGGTATTTTAACACAGATACTTTTAGATAGTTTCTGTGTGAGCCAAAACCAGACAATGTGAGAAGTTTGAAAGAGAAACTCACATAGATCTTTCCAAAGAATAAAAAAATGTTAATTTCAAGGTACTCTTATATTTCAAGATCACCATAAAAACAAGAGAGATGAAAGACTATGTTAAAAAGGGTATTTATGTCATATTGGCTTATGTTGATGAGACTACATGGAGAAATAAGAATTGTCAGGCCATTTAAATAGTCATATAATTTGCCATAGACATTGTACTCTGTAGAGTGTTATAGCCAGGATTAGGCAAATGTACAAGCAGAGTGAGGATCTACCTGTTGGAGGCTTAGGTAGCTTCAAAAACCAGGTCTGTCCAACTGAAGATAAACAGTAGAAGGTAGAACATGGACCTAGGTCTTCTGAGAACAACTATTTTGTCTGCTGTCCTGCAAGGAGAAAGGGAAACTATGAGTACAAGTAAGGCTGGTGTTTCTGAGCCGTGGATGTATTCGCTCCAAGGCTTTTTGTCAGGAGGCTAAGAAACCAAGAGGTTAGCTTGCAGCATGTGTTTATTCCAAAGTTCAATGGGGCTAAGGAAAGTGCTTATGCAGAGCTGCAAGCACATCCCTCCATGCAACAGGTTTGTCTCCCAAGTCACGTCCAGCACCTGGGGAGGAAGGGCATAAAATAATTCATCCTATAGAAAAATGGGTAGTGTGGTAAGTCAAATTGGGTTTGCTAGAATTGTGCTAAAGATGAAGAAAGGACAGCATATGATTTGTCTAATTCCTAACTTTACTACTGGCTAACCTATACCTATTTGTTGTCATCTACCTCTTGCCCTCCCTCAATCCCCAGCATATATTCCTGAGTATACTCAGACAAAGTGATCCTCTGCTCTTCTCACCCTTCCTGGTAAGTTAGGCTCTCCCTTCACCTAATTATCTGAGCAGTCTTTCTTCTACCTGTTACAAACCACTGGTTATAAGAGGTTTGATGGAAGCAAGAGAGAACAGGTCTTTTTTTTGTATTTTTTTTTTTTTTTTTTTTTTTTTTTACAAAGGTTAGAGAAATCTATTTTCCTTGCTGTTACAGATACTCATGCCTCAACTGCTGGTATTGGAATCTGCTTTTGAAGCTTTTTCTTGCTGGGGCTCTTCAAATGGGTGTTCCTCAGCGGGCCAGGGATGTCATGCAGAAATATTTTCACTGAATTGCAAGGCTAAAACCTATGGCGCATGCATCACTGAAACCACAGAACACATAGGGCCCAGGGAACGCAATCCCAGTCTGTAATCACTAATGCACCAACTCTGATTAAAGTATTTATGTTCAGAGGTGCATCAACCCAAAGGAATACATTTCAAAAGTGCCTAAATTCCCAAATCTGACTGACTTAGGTTCTTCCTTAATTGCTTTTGTTCTTACCTGAAGTTCTAAATTCTATGAATTTATAAGATGCCATGGAAATTCACTTTGTCATAGGCTGAAGATAAGTAGCAGTTGCGTGTACTCATAAACCCCTTTTATTACTTTCCTATACAAATTTAATTTCAGTCCTCCGGCTGAAACGTAAAACACAAGGAAACAATTCAGGAAAACTAAAAACCTATGTTTCTGAAATGTGCAAAAGCAAGCAAATGAATGTGTTTCAAATTTCATTCTGAACTGATCACTAAAATATAACCTGACAAATCACATTACAAATTGAATTGATTCTTCCATTTTTTTAGGAAAAAAAAAAAAATCAGTTACAATCTTTTATTCTTTGAGCCCAGAGAACACTTTTATCAGCAAACTACCCATTATATTCCCACGTGCATCATGCTCCCCATACGTGTAAGTACAAAACAGATCAGAATGAAACAGGAAAAGATAAAATAGGACAAATAACATGTATTTCTGCCTTCAAAATATAATCCTAAATGCAGAATCTGGAATAATTAGCAGCCTTTTACACTCAGAAACAATTTAAATATAAATGATATTGTAACCTGGGTCCCAAACCCACAAACATGAAAGAATACGAGGTTATTTTATGCATGTGAGTAATTCCTCTTGACAATATTTGCGAGATTAGAAATCAGAGTCATGTGATAAAATAGCACGGAAGGAGACTGTATTACATCTGTACAGGCTGTACCAGTTAGATACCATTAACAGAGTCCATTTAATAACAAACTCACTGCCTTCATAAAGACGACAAGATCACATATTTTAACAAAACAAAATTAATCGACCTCTAGCACTACCACGCTGGCACCTTTGATGGGGAAAGTCTAACTAAAGATTCCATTTGGGGAACCAATGGCTATATATTCTTCAATACATAGAAAGTAAGCTCTGAAAACCCTTGTTGACGTGGAGAAAATATATTAATGGTATATACTGCACTGTACACACAAAGAGGTAGCAGTAACCTACTTGTTACCTGTTTAGAGTGGTCCAGCCCTACTGCTAGTGCAAAACTCCTGGGCCCGTAGGAACCAAACCCTGCCTGTATTGTCATTGCAGCTGTAAGACACCAGTGAGCCAGAGGCTTCGAGACAGCACGGTTGCGGGCATCTGCATCAGCCAGGGATCTGCCCCTCTACAAGTCTACAGGAAGATAATGCCCATTTTTTATTATTCAAAAAGAGAAAATTTTACACATACACTTTTAAAGTGCTTTTCCCCAAGTTCTAGATGTGCGGTCATGTGCCACAGAACACTTCCAGAGCTCATTAAACTTCAGTGATTATTATTAAAAACACAGTAAATGTCTTGGAAACTTACTTTCCTTTCTGTACAAGACAACCTCATTATGGGGAGATGGAGAATCTGCTGGGGACCCTAAATGGTGGATGCATTTTTGTAAGGATAAACAGTTTGACAGTAATTTCCCTTTAATGTTACGTTAGCAGTTTGTATTCGTTTTGTTACAATTAGACCTTTGAGAAATGCTATTTGCAAATCATTTTTTGCCGAAAACACTGGAGAGAGAGGAAAAAAAAGTCAACGTTAGAAAGCCAGAAATGTGTTACCCATCATAAAGCCAAGACCATCTGCTCTTCAGTTCTAAATCTTAAATATATATCTTAATTGTACTCAAATTTTCTCACTCGCACCAGAGGAGAGCAAGAGCCACCTGACTGAACTTGAATGGTCTTCTGGGGTTTAGTCCAGCTCCCACTTAGGTCGGTGGCATACACCTAATAACTTCAGCAGAGCTTAAACAGAATAATTTCAGATCTTAAGAGTCAAACCAGTGCTTTCTGGAGACTTTTCTGATCCCTGTGAGCTTTCTTCTAAGATAGCTCATCTAAAGGTACGCAGAGAAATGGTTCATTGCAGAAGGGCTAGCCAAGGAACGCTAGAGTCAGCGGAAGACTCACATGCAGGATGAGACAGTAGAGAAATAACAACAACGCAGGGGAAAAAAGCCAAAAGGTGAAGTTAAATTCTAGTTCAAACACTCACAAGGACCTGAACGGCGCAGATACTTATTCTCTCGTGTGACCCTTGCTGATCAGAGCAGTTCATCTCCTTGGGGTAGCTATTCTCTGAAGATGTGAAACAGCAAATGCTATATTGCCTGATGAAGATGCACCATGTAAGATTTCATATACCTCTGATGAGTTTTGGTTCCTGCTCTGTTGTTTCCTTCTGTAAGGGGGAAAATCTCTCATATGTACTATAGAAAGAATATATTAAGTCTGGCTAACACAAAGTCTACTCTTTGTTATAAAGCACTGAAATCATTACCTACAGACAGTGGTTGTCTTATATGTAGTAAAAGCATTCTCCTACGATTATTTTAGTGTGATCTTTTTTATCTGTGTGGTAATCAAGAGCTTCAAAGTTCTCCTTAACTCATTTTATGAAAAGCTTTGTGGATATTTGTGTTATATTTTAGGGGGAAACGTTCTCTTCTTACGAACTACTCCCTTACAGTGCAGTCTAAATTCAATAAAAGCCTGTCCTTGGAATTCACTGCTAACTCACGCCTGTATGTGTGCAGGACATATACTGAATTTGCAGCCTCCACCCCTTTTCCTACTCGGAAGGCCCTGCCAAGTTAAAGTGGGCAGAAGAGCACACTGCAGAGGCAGAATTTCTTCTCCCAGAGGCTGAGGCCACACGTTGCTTTCAAGTGATGAAAGCAGAGGGAGACTCAGCATGTTTATATTCTTCTATCAAAAGGCTGTTCTGCCAAACCTATTTTGGGTAGCTGTAGTTCAACACTAGTTCTTTTTAAAAGTAAACTCAAACCTTTAAGGGTTCAAATAACTTTTCAAAAAGTAAAATGAGATTTTTTTTTTTATTATTATTTTTTTTAACGTTGCTGTCAGTTTGCCCACCACTTTGTCTTCTAAGCTACTTTGACAGGACAATTAAGCAAAGCACTGGAAAGGCAGGCAAACGTTGCCAACGCAATCTTAACTTACTGCTGTGACACAATTTAATAGCAGTCTTTTAAAAAACATTCCTGTCCCACTCAAGGTGAAACTAAACATCCTCTGTTTGTTCCGACATTCACAAGTTCACATTTCATTCCCTGAATGATTTCAGTTGCCTACCAAAGAAAATACACTTATGAGTGCGAACTATGATGGCTTAATTATTGTCTTATGAACACTTGTATATGGGAGGTGGCAAATTCTGACAAATTAGTGTTTTGGTTTAGGTTTGGTTTAGTTAGGAGGTTTTGGTTCTGTATAGAATACTATACTATAGAATAATACTTATAATATATAATAATAAACTAATATAATGCTGTTAATATAGAATAACACATTTCTATTTTGTAAACAGAAGCTTGCTGTCCTTCAGAACTTAATGGTGAAGGGGTTCCTGTGGAGCTGTACTACAGAGTGCATGTTTACTACCTCACACTGTAAGGTGAGTCCATCTCATCTG
Organism: Coracias cyanogaster; assembly: GCA_033124195.1. Taxonomy (NCBI): domain Eukaryota; kingdom Metazoa; phylum Chordata; class Aves; order Coraciiformes; family Coraciidae; genus Coracias; species Coracias cyanogaster. Next base: position 14,302 of record JAVSBS010022344.1, on the reverse strand, counting down.
TACGAAGCCTTTCATAGATATTGTACCTTTTATTAAAAAGGAGCATTTGCGATATCAAGTATTTTCCTCTGAAGAAAAAAAAAAGCAGATGCCTTTAGTTCTGAATACTAATTGTAATTAGAACAATTAACTGTAATTCTAATCCCCGACTTTCCAGTTTGGCTTTGCTTCCTCTGTCAGCCTTGTCATCAGTCAACAGTATTTTCACCAATAGAAAAGGCTGGGGCGGGGGGAATGATAATGACAAGATTTCAAAAAAAAAAAACCTGAGTAACAGGCAGGGCTTTTTTATTTTTCTGGGTTTTTTTCGCCGTCTCCCAGGTGCTCCCACGTTCACCAGGACAACTAGAAAAATTCAGAGACAACTCACACAGTCAAATTTTATGTGGAAAAAATAATTGGTATGGAGATCAGGTGGCAAAATGCTC